>CM023193.1:5177940-5320483 GCA_013167095.2 Daphnia sinensis
AGGTTCAAAACCAATATCTATACTTCTACATGTATACAGTATAAGGCATTCATATACAGATAGTGTATTCAATCTGTATACAGTATCATACCATGAGTTTTATATGGTTACAGGCTATATCTATATATCTTCATGCAAACAGGTGCAAAACCAATATCTTTACTTCTACATGTATACAGTATAGTGCATTCATATACAGATAGTGTATTCAATCTGTATACAGTATAGTGCATTCATATACACATAGTGTATTTAATCTGTATACAGTATAGTGCATTCATATACACGTAGTGTATTCAATCTGTATACAGTATAGTGCAGGCATATACACATAGTGTATTCAATCTGTATACAGTGTCATACGATGAGTTTTATATGTTACAGGCTATATCTATATATTTTCATGCCAAACAGGTTCAAAACCAATATCTATACTTCTACATGTATACAGTATAGTGCATTCATATACAGATAGTGTATTCAATCTGTATACAGTATCATACCATGAGTTTTATATGTGTACAGGCTATATCTATATATCTTCATGCAAAATGGTTCAAAACCAATATCTATACTTCTACATGTATACAGTATAGGGCATTCATATACAGATAGTGTATTCAATCTGTATACAGTATCATACCATGAGTTTTATATGGTTACAGGCTATATCTATATATCTTCATTCAAACAGGTGCAAAACCAATATCTATACTTCTACATGTATACAGTATAGTGCATTCATATACAGATAGTGTATTCAATCTGTATACAGTAAAGTGCATTCATATACACATAGTGTATTCAATCTGTATACAGTATAGTGCATTTATATACACATAGTGTATTCAATCTGTATACAGTATCATACATGAGTTTTATATGTGTACAGGCTATATCTATATATCTTCATGCAAACAGGTTCAAAACCAATATCTATACTTCTACATGTATACAGTATAGTGCATTCATATACAGATAGTGTATTCAATCTGTAAACAGTATAGTGCATTCATATACACATAGTGTATTCAATCTGTATACAGGATAGTGCATTCATATACACATAGTGTATTCAATCTGTATACAGTATAGTGCATTCATATACACATAGTGTATTCAATCTGTATACAGTATCATACGATGAGTTTTATATGTGTACAGGCTATATCTATATATTTTCATGCAAACAGGTTCAAAACCAATATCTATACTGCTACATGTATACAGTATAGGGCATTCATATAAAGATAGTGTATTCAATCTGTATACAGTATCATACCATGAGTTTTATATGTGTACAGGCTATATCTATATATCTTCATGCAAACATGTGCAAAACCAATATCTATACTTCTACATGTATACAGTATAGTGCATTCATATACAGATAGTGTATTCAATCTGCATACAGTAAAGTGCATTCATATACACATAGTGTATTCAATCTGTATACAGTATAGTGCATTCATATACACATAGTGTATTCAATCTGTATACAGTATCATCCCATGAGTTTTATATGTGTACAGGCTATATCAATATATATCTTCATGCAAACAAGTTCAAAACCAATATCAATACTTCTAAATGTATACAGTATAGTGCATTCATATACAGATAGTGTATTCAATCTGTATACAGTATAGTGCATTCATATACACATAGTATATTCAATCTGTATACAGTATAGTGCATTCATATAAACATAGTGTATTCAATCTGTATACAGTATCATACGATGAGTTTTTTATGTGTAAAGGCTATATCTATATATTTTCATGCAAACAGGTTCAAAACCAATATCTATACTTCTACATGTATACAGTATAGGGCATTCATATACAGATAGTGTATTCAATCTGTATACAGTATCATACCATGAGTTTTATATGGTTACAGGCTATATCTATATATCTTCATGCAAACAGGTTCAAAACCAATATCTATACTTCTACATGTATACAGTATAGTGCATTCATATACAGATAGTGTATTCAATCTGTATACAGTATAGTGCATTCATATACACATAGTGTATTCAATCTGTATACAGTATAGTGCATTTATATACACATAGTGTATTCAATCTGTATACAGTATCATACCATGAGTTTTATATGTGTACAGGCTATATCTATATATCTTCATGCAAACAGGTTCAAAACCAATATCTATACTTCTACATGTATACAGTATAGTGCATTCATATACAGATAGTGTATTCAATCTGTAAACAGTATAGTGCATTCATATACACATAGTGTATTCAATCTGTATACAGGATAGTGCATTCATATACACATAGTGTATTCAATCTGTATACAGTATAGTGCATTCATATACACATTGTGTATTCAATCTGTATACAATATCATACGATGAGTTTTATATGTGTACAGGCTATATCTATATATTTTCATGCAAACAGGTTCAAAACCAATATCTATACTTCTACATGTATACAGTATAGGGCATTCATATACAGATAGTGTATTCAATCTGTATACAGTATCATACCATGAGTTTTATATGTGTACAGGCTATATCTATATATCTTCATGCAAACAGGTGCAAAACCAATATCTATACTTCTACATGTATACAGTATAGTGCATTCATATACAGATAGTGTATTCAATCTGTATACAGTAAAGTGCATTCATATACACATAGTGTATTCAATCTGTATACAGTATAGTGCATTCATATACACATAGTGTATTCAATCTGTATACAGTATCATACGATGAGTTTTATATGTGTACAGGCTATATCTATATATCTTCATGCAAACAGGTTCAAAACCAATATCTATACTTCTACATTTATACAGTATAGTGCATTCAAATACTGATAGTGTATTCAATCTGTATACAGTATAGTGCATTCATATACACATAGTGTATTCAATCCGTATACAGTATAGTGCATTCATATACACGTAGTGTATTCAATCTGTATACAGTATAGTGCATTCATATACACATAGTGTATTCAATCTGTATACAGTATCATACCATGAGTTTTATATGTGTACAGGCTATATCTATATATCTTCATGAAAACAGGTGCAAAACCAATATCTATACTTCTACATGTATACAGTATAGTGCATTCATATACAGATAGTGTATTCAATCTGTATACAGTATAGTGCATTTATATACACATAGTTTATTCAATCTGTATACAGTATAGTGCATTCATATACACATAGTGTATTCAATCTGTATACAGTATCATACCATGAGTTTTATATGTGTACAGGCTATATCAATATATATCTTCATGCAAACAAGTTCAAAACCAATATCTATACTTCTAAATGTATACAGTATAGTGCATTCATATACAGATAGTGTATTCAATCTGTATACAGTATAGTGCATTCATATACACATAGTATATTCAATCTGTATACAGTATAGTGCATTCATATAAACATAGTGTATTCAATCTGTATACAGTATCATACGATGAGTTTTTTATGTGTAAAGGCTATATCTATATATTTTCATGCAAACAGGTTCAAAACCAATATCTATACTTCTACATGTATACAGTATAGGGCATTCATATACAGATAGTGTATTCAATCTGTATACAGTATCATACCATGAGTTTTATATGGTTACAGGCTATATCTATATATCTTCATGCAAACAGGTGCAAAACCAATATCTATACTTCTACATGTATACAGTATAGTGCATTCATATACACATAGTGTATTCAATCTGTATACAGTATCATACGATGAGTTTTATATGTGTACAGGCTATATCTATATATTTTCATGCAAACAGGTTCAAAACCAATATCTATACTTCTACATGTATACAGTATAGGGCATTCATATACAGATAGTGTATTCAATCTGTATACAGTATCATACCATGAGTTTTATATGTGTACAGGCTATATCTATATATCTTCATGCAAACAGGTGCAAAACCAATATCTATACTTCTACATGTATACAGTATAGTGCATTCATATACAGATAGTGTATTCAATCTGCATACAGTAAAGTGCATTCATATACACATAGTGTATTCAATCTGTATACAGTATAGTGCATTCATATACACATAGTGTATTCAATCTGTATACAGTATCATACGATGAGTTTTATATGTGTACAGGCTATATCTATATATCTTCATGCAAACAGGTTCAAAACCAATATCTATACTTCTACATTTATACAGTATAGTACATTCAAATACTGATAGTGTATTCAATCTGTATACAGTATAGTGCATTCATATACACATAGTGTATTCAATCTGTATACAGTATCATACCATGAGTTTTATATGTGTACAGGCTATATCTATATATCTTCATGAAAACAGGTGCAAAACCAATATCTATACTTCTACATGTATACAGTATAGTGCATTCATATACAGATAGTGTATTCAATCTGTATACAGTATAGTGCATTCATATACACATAGTGTATTCAATCTGTATACAGTATCATACCATGAGTTTTATATGTGTACAGGCTATATCAATATATATCTTCATGCAAACAAGTTCAAAACCAATATCTATACTTCTAAATGTATACAGTATAGATCATTCATATACAGATAGTGTATTCAATCTCTATACAGTATAGTGCATTCATATACACATAGTATATTCAATCTGTATACAGTATAGTGGATTCATATACACATAGTGTATTCAATCTGTATACAGTATCATACGATGAGTTTTTTATGTGTAAAGGCTATATCTATATATCTTCATGCAAACAGGTTCAAAACCAATATCTATACTTCTAAATGTATACAGTATAGTGCATTCATACACAGATAGTGTATTCAATCTGTAAACAGTATAGTGCATTCATATACACATAGTGTATTCAATCTGTATACAGTATAGTGCATTCATATACAGATAGTGTATTCAATCTGTATACAGTATCATACCATGAGTTTTATATGTGTACAGGCTATATCTATATATATTTATGCAAACAGGTTCAAAACCAATATCTATACTTCTACATGTATACAGTATAGGGCATTCATATACAGATAGTGTATTCAATCTGTATACAGTATCATACCATGAGTTTTATATGGTTACAGGCTATATCTATATATCTTCATGCAAACAGGTGCAAAATCAATATCTATACTTCTACATGTATACAGTATAGTGCATTCATATACAGATAGTGTATTCAATCTGTATACAGTATAGTGCATTCATATACACATAGTGTATTCAATCTGTATACAGTATAGTGCATTTATATACACATAGTGTATTCAATCTGTATACAGTATCATACCATGAGTTTTATATGTGTACAGGCTATATCTATATATCTTCATGCAAACAGGTACAAAACCAATATCTATACTTCTACATGTATACAGTATAGTGCATTCATATACAGATAGTGTATTCAATCTGTAAACAGTATAGTGCATTCATATACACATAGTGTATTCAATCTGTATACAGGATAGTGCATTCATATACACATAGTGTATTCAATCTGTATACAGTATAGTGCATTCATATACACATAGTGTATTCAATCTGTATACAATATCATACGATGAGTTTTATATGTGTACAGGCTATATCTATATATTTTCATGCAAACAGGTTCAAAACCAATATCTATACTTCTACATGTATACAGTATAGGGCATTCATATACAGATAGTGTATTCAATCTGTATACAGTATCATACCATGAGTTTTATATGTGTACAGGCTATATCTATATATCTTCATGCAAACAGGTGCAAAACCAATATCTATACTTCTACATGTATACAGTATAGTGCATTCATATACAGATAGTGTATTCAATCTGTATACAGTAAAGTGCATTCATATACACATAGTGTATTCAATCTGTATACAGTATAGTGCATTCATATACACATAGTGTATTCAATCTGTATACAGTATCATACGATGAGTTTTATATGTGTACAGGCTATATCTATATATTTTCATGCAAACAGGTTCAAAACCAATATCTATACTTCTACATTTATACAGTATAGTGCATTCAAATACTGATAGTGTATTCAATCTGTATACAGTATAGTGCATTCATATACACATAGTGTATTCAATCCGTATACAGAATAGTGCATTCATATACACGTAGTGTATTCAATCTGTATACAGTATAGTGCATTCATATACAGATAGTGTATTCAATCTGTATACAGTATCATACCATGAGTTTTATATGTGTACAGGCTATATCTATATATATTTATGCAAACAGGTTCAAAACCAATATCTATACTTCTACATGTATACACTATAGTGCATTCATATACAGATAGTGTATTCAATCTGTATACAGTATAGTGCATTCATATACACATAGTGTATTCAATCTGTATACAGTATCATACGATGAGTTTTATATGTGTACAGGCTATATCTATATATCTTCATGCAAACAGGTTCAAAACCAATATCTATACTTCTACATTTATACAGTATAGTGCATTCAAATACAGATAGTGTATTCAATCTGTATACAGTATAGTGCATTCATATACACATAGTGTATTCAATCCGTATACAGTATAGTGCATTCATATACACGTAGTGTATTCAATCTGTATACAGTATAGTGCATTCATATACACATAGTGTATTCAATCTGTATACAGTATCATACCATGAGTTTTATATGTGTACAGGCTATATCTATATATCTTCATGAAAACAGGTGCAAAACCAATATCTATACTTCTACATGTATACAGTATAGTGCATTCATATACAGATAGTGTATTCAATCTGTATACAGTATAGTGCATTTATATACACATAGTTTATTCAATCTGTATACAGTATAGTGCAGGCATATACACATAGTGTATTCAATCTGTATACAGTATCATACCATGAGTTTTATATGTGTACAGGCTATATCAATATATATCTTCATGCAAACAAGTTCAAAACCAATATCTATACTTCTAAATGTATACAGTATAGTGCATTCATATACAGATAGTGTATTCAATCTGTATACAGTATAGTGCATTTATATACACATAGTGTATTCAATCTGTATACAGGATAGTGCATTCATATACACATAGTGTATTCAATCTGTATACAGTATAGTGCATTCATATACACATAGTGTATTCAATCTGTATACAATATCATACGATGAGTTTTATATGTGTACAGGCTATATCTATATATTTTCATGCAAACAGGTTCAAAAACAATATCTTTACTTCTACATGTATACAGTATAGGGCATTCATATACAGATAGTGTATTCAATCTGTATACAGTATCATACCATGAGTTTTATATGTGTACAGGCTATATCTATATATCTTCGTGCAAACAGGTGCAAAACCAATATCTATACTTCTACATGTATACAGTATAGTGCATTCATATACAGATAGTGTATTCAATCTGTATACAGTAAAGTGCATTCATATACAAATAGTGTATTCAATCTGTATACAGTATAGTGCATTCATATACACATAGTGTATTCAATCTGTATACAGTATCATACGATGAGTTTTATATGTGTACAGGCTATATCTATATATCTTCATGCAAACAGGTTCAAAACCAATATCTATACTTCTACATTTATACAGTATAGTGCATTCAAATACTGATAGTGTATTCAATCTGTATACAGTATAGTGCATTCATATACACATAGTGTATTCAATCTGTATACAGTATAGTGCATTCATATATACATAGTATATTCAATCTGTATACAGTATAGTGCATTCATATAAACATAGTGTATTCAATCTGTATACAGTATCATACGATGAGTTTTTTATGTGTAAAGGCTATATCTATATATTTTCATGCAAACAGGTTCAAAACCAATATCTATACTTCTACATGTATACAGTATAGGGCATTCATATACAGATAGTGTATTCAATCTGTATACAGTATCATACCATGAGTTTTATATGGTTACAGGCTATATCTATATATCTTCATGCAAACAGGTGCAAAACCAATATCTATACTTCTACATGTATACAGTATAGTGCATTCATATACAGATAGTGTATTCAATCTGTAAACAGTATAGTGCATTCAAATACACATAGTGTATTCAATCTGTATACAGGATAGTGCATTCATATACACATAGTGTATTCAATCTGTATACAGTATAGTGCATTCATATACACATAGTGTATTCAATCTGTATACAGTATCATACGATGAGTTTTATATGTGTACAGGCTATATCTATATATTTTCATGCAAACAGGTTCAAAACCAATATCTATACTTCTACATGTATACAGTATAGGGCATTCATAACAGATAGTTTATTCAATCTTTATACAGTATCATACCAGTGAGTTTTATATGTGTACAGGCTATATCTATATATCTTCATGCAAACAGGTGCAAAACCAATATCTATACTTCTACATGTATACAGTATAGTGCATTCATATACAGATAGTGTATTCAATCTGCATACAGTAAAGTGCATTCATATACACAAAGTGTATTCAATCTGTATACAGTATAGTGCATTCATATACACATAGTGTATTCAATCTTATACAGTATCATACGATGATTTTGATATGTGTACAGGCTATATCTATATATCTTCATGCAAACAGGTTCAAAACCAATATCTATACTTCTACATTATACAGTATAGTGCATTCAAATACTGATAGTGTATTCAAGTCTGTATACATATAGTGAATTCATATAACCACGTAGTGTATTCAATCTGTATACAGTATAGTGCATTCATATACACATAGTGTATTCAATCTGTATACAGTATCATACCATGAGTTTTATATGTGTACAGGCTATATCTATATATCTTCATGAAACAAGGTGCAAAACCAATATCTATACTTCTACATGTATACAGTATAGTGCATTCATATACAGATAGTGTATTCAATCTGTAAACAGTATAGTGCATTCATATACACATAGTGTATTCAATCTGTATACAGGATAGTGCATTCATATACACATAGTGTATTCAATCTGTATACAGTATAGTGCATTCATATACACATAGTGTATTCAATCTGTATACAGTATCATACGATGATGGTTTTATATGTGTACAGGCTATATCTATATATTTTCATGCAAACAGGTTCAAAACCATATCTATACTTCTACATGTATACAGTATAGGGCATTCATATACAGATAGTGTATTCAATCTGTATACAGTATCATACCATGAGTTTTATATGTGTACAGGCTATATCTATATATCTTCATGCAAACAGGTGCAAAACCAATATCTATACTTCTACATGTATACAGTATAGTGCATTCATATACACATAGTGTATTCAATCTGTATACAGTATCATACCATGAGTTTTATATGTGTACAGGCATATCTATTATCTCATGAAAACAGGTTCAAACATATCTTTACTTCTCATGTATACAGTATAGGGCATTCATATACAGATAGTGTATTCAATCTGTATACAGTATCATACCATGAGTTTTATATGTGTGTACAGGCTATATCTATATATCTTCGTGCAAACAGGTGCAAAACCAATATCTATACTCTACATGTATACAGTATAGTGCATTCATATACAGTATGTGTTATTCACAATCTGTATACAGTAAAGTGCATTCATATACAAATAGTATATTCAATCTGTATACAGTAATAGTGCATTCATATACACATAGTGTATTCAATCTGTATACAGTATCATACGATGAGTTTTTATATGTGTACAGGCTATATCTATATATCTTCATGCAAACAGTGCAAAACCATATCTATACTTCTACATGTATACAGTATAGTGCATTCATATACACATATGTATTCAATCTGTATACAATATCATACGATGAGTTTTATATGTGTACAGGCTATATCTATATATTTTCATGCAAACAGGTTCAAAAACAATATCTTTACTTCTACATGTATACAGTATAGGGCATTCATATACAGATAGTGTATTCAATCTGTATAGCAGTATCATACCAATAGTTTTATATGTGTACAGGCTATATCTATATATCTTCGTGCAAACAGGTGCAAAACCAATATCTATACTTCTACTGTGTATACAGTATAGTGCATTCATATACAGATAGTGTATTCAATCTGCTACAGTAAAGTGCATTCATATCAAATAGTGTATTCAATCTGTATACAGTATAGTGCATTCATATACACATAGTGTATTCAATCTGTATACAGTATCATACGATGAGTTTTATATGTGTACAGGCTATATCTATATATCTTCATGCAAACAGGTTCAAAACCAATATCTATACTTCTACATTTATACAGTATAGTGCATTCAAATACTGATAGTGTATTCAATCTGTATACAGTATAGTGCATTCATATACACATAGTGTATTCAATCTGTATACAGTATAGTGCATTCATATATACATAGTATATTCAATCTGTATACAGTATAGTGCATTCATATAAACATAGTGTATTCAATCTGTATACAGTATCATACGATGAGTTTTTTATGTGTAAAGGCTATATCTATATATTTTCATGCAAACAGGTTCAAAACCAATATCTATACTTCTACATGTATACAGTATAGGGCATTCATATACAGATAGTGTATTCAATCTGTATACAGTATCATACCATGAGTTTTATATGGTACAGGTATATCTATATATCTTCATGCAAACAGGTGCAAAACCAATATCTATACTTCTACATGTATACAGTATAGTGCATTCATATACAGATAGTGTATTCAATCTGTAAACAGTATAGTGCATTCATATACACATAGTGTATTCAATCTGTATACAGGATAGTGCATTCATATACACATAGTGTATTCAATCTGTATACAGTATAGTGCATTCATATACACATAGTGTATTCAATCTGTATACAGTATCATACGATGAGTTTTATATGTGTACAGGCTATATCTATATATTTTCATGCAAACAGGTTCAAAACCAATATCTATACTTCTACATGTATACAGTATAGGGCATTCATATACAGATAGTGTATTCAATCTGTATACAGTATCATACCATGAGTTTTATATGTGTACAGGCTATATCTATATATCTTCATGCAAACAGGTGCAAAACCAATATCTATACTTCTACATGTATACAGTATAGTGCATTCATATACAGATAGTGTATTCAATCTGCATACAGTAAAGTGCATTCATATACACAAAGTGTATTCAATCTGTATACAGTATAGTGCATTCATATACACATAGTGTATTCAATCTGTATACAGTATCATACGATGAGTTTGATATGTGTACAGGCTATATCTATATATCTTCATGCAAACAGGTTCAAAACCAATATCTATACTTCTACATTTATACAGTATAGTGCATTCAAATACAGATAGTGTATTCAATCTGTATACAGTATAGTGCATTCATATACACGTAGTGTATTCAATCTGTATACAGTATAGTGCATTCATATACACATAGTGTATTCAATCTGTATACAGTATCATACCATGAGTTTTATATGTGTACAGGCTATATCTATATATCTTCATGAAAACAGGTGCAAAACCAATATCTATACTTCTACATGTATACAGTATAGTGCATTCATATACAGATAGTGTATTCAATCTGTAAACAGTATAGTGCATTCATATACACATAGTGTATTCAATCTGTATACAGGATAGTGCATTCATATACACATAGTGTATTCAATCTGTATACAGTATAGTGCATTCATATACACATAGTGTATTCAATCTGTATACAGTATCATACGATGAGTTTTATATGTGTACAGGCTATATCTATATATTTTCATGCAAACAGGTTCAAAACCAATATCTATACTTCTACATGTATACAGTATAGGGCATTCATATACAGATAGTGTATTCAATCTGTATACAGTATCATACCATGAGTTTTATATGTGTACAGGCTATATCTATATATCTTCATGCAAACAGGTGCAAAACCAATATCTATACTTCTACATGTATACAGTATAGTGCATTCATATACACATAGTGTATTCAATCTGTATACAGTATCATACGATGAGTTTGATATGTGTACAGGCTATATCTATATATCTTCATGCAAACAGGTTCAAAACCAATATCTATACTTCTACATTTATACAGTATAGTGCATTCAAATACTGATAGTGTATTCAATCTGTATACAGTATAGTGCATTCATATACACGTAGTGTATTCAATCTGTATACAGTATAGTGCATTCATATACACATAGTGTATTCAATCTGTATACAGTATCATACCATGAGTTTTATATGTGTACAGGCTATATCTATATATCTTCATGAAAACAGGTGCAAAACCAATATCTATACTTCTACATGTATACAGTATAGTGCATTCATATACAGATAGTGTATTCAATCTGTATACAGTATAGTGCATTCATATACACATAGTGTATTCAATCTGTATACAGTATCATACCATGAGTTTTATATGTGTACAGGCTATATCTATATATCTTCATGAAAACAGGTGCAAAACCAATATCTATACTTCTACATGTATACAGTATAGTGCATTCATATACAGATAGTGTATTCAATCTGTATACAGTATAGTGCATTCATATACACATAGTATATTCAATCTGTATACAGTATAGTGCATTCATATACACATAGTGTATTCAATCTGTATACAGTATCATACGATGAGTTTTTTATGTGTAAAGGCTATATCTATATATCTTCATGCAAACAGGTTCAAAACCAATATCTATACTTCTAAATGTATACAGTATAGTGCATTCATACACAGATAGTGTATTCAATCTGTAAACAGTATAGTGCATTCATATACACATAGTGTATTCAATCTGTATACAGTATAGTGCATTCATATACAGATAGTGTATTCAATCCGTATACAGTTCAGTGCATTCATATACACATAGTGTATTAAATCTGTATACAGTATAGTGCATTCATATACAGATAGTGTATTCAATCTGTATACAGTATCATACCATGAGTTTTATATGTGTACAGGCTATATCTATATATATTTATGCAAACAGGTTCAAAACCAATATCTATACTTCTACATGTATACACTATAGTGCATTCATATACAGATAGTGTATTCAACTGTATACAGTATAGTGCATTCATATACACATAGTGTATTCAATCTGTATACAGTATCATACCATGAGTTTTATATGTGTACAGGCTATATCTATATATCTTCATGCAAACAGGTTCAAAACCAATATCTATACTTCTACATGTATACAGTATAGTGCATTCATATACAGATAGTGTATTCAATCTGTATACAGTATCATACCATGAGTTTTATATGTGTACAGGCCATATCTATATATCTTCATGCAAACAGGTTCAAAACCAATATCTATATTTCTAAATGTATACAGTATAGTGCATTCATATACACATAGTGTATTCAATCTGTACACAGTATCATACCATGAGTTTTATATGTGTACAGGCTATATCTATATATCTTCATGCAAACTGGTTCAAAACCAATATCTATACTTCTCCATGTATACAGTATAGTGCATTCATATACAGATACTGTATTCAATCTGTATACAGTATAGTGCATTCATATGCACATAGTGTATTCAATCTGTATACAGTATAGTGCATTGATATACAGATAGTGTATTCAATCTGTATACAGTATCATACCATAAGTTTTATATGTGTACAGGCTATATCTATATATATTTATGCAAACAGGTTCAAAACCAATATCTATACTTCTACATTTATACAGTATAGTGCATTCATATATAGATAGTGTATTCAATCTGTATACAGTATCATACCATGATTTTTATATGTGTACAGGCTATATCTATATATCATCATGCAAACAGGTTCAAAACCAATATCTATACTTCTACATGTATACAGTATAGTGCATTCATATACAGATAGTGTATTCAATCTGTATACAGTATAGTGCATTCATATCCACATAGTGTATACATTCTGTATACAGTGTAGTGCATTCATATACAGATAGTGTATTCAATCTGTACACAGTATCATACCATGAGTTTTATAAGTGTACAGGCTATATCTATATATGTTTATGCAAACAGGTTCATAACCAATGTCTATACTACTACATGTATACAGTAAAGTGCATTCATATACAGATAGTGTATTCAATCTGTATACAGTATAGTGCATTCATATGCACATAGTGTATTCAATCTGTATACAGTATAGTGCATTCATATAAAGATAGTGTATTCAATCTGTATACAGTATCATACCATGAGTTTTATATGTGTACAGGCTATATCTATAGATATTTATGCAAACAGGTTCAAAACCAATATCTATACTTCTACATGTACACAGTATAGTGCATTCATATACAGATAGTGTATTCAATCTGTATACAGTATAGTGCATTCATATACAGATAGTGTATTCAATCTGTATACAGTATCATACCATGAGTTTTATATGTGTACAGGCTATATCTATAGATATTTATGCAAACAGGTTCAAAACCAATATCTATACTTCTACATTTATACAGTATAGTGCATTCATATATTGATAGTGTATTCAATCTGTATACAGTATCATACCATGATTTTTATATGTGTACAGGCTATATCTATATATCATCATGCAAACAGGTTCAAAACCAATATCTATACTTCTACATGTATGCAGTATAGTCATTCATATACAGATAGTGTATTCAATCTTTATACAGTATAGTGCATTCATATACAGATAGTGTATTTAATCTGTATACAGTATAGTGCATTCATATCCACATAGTGTATTCAATCTGTATACAGTATAGTGCATTCATATACACATAGGGTATTCAATCTGTATACAGTATCATACCATGAGTTTTATATGTGTACAGGCTATATCTATATATTTTCATTCAAACTGGTTCAAAACCAATATCTATACTTCTACATTTATACAGTATAGTGCATTCATATACAGATGCTGTATTCAATCTGTATACAGTATAGTGCATTCATATGCACATAGTGTATTCAATCTGTATACAGTATAGTGCATTCATATACAGATAGTGTATTCAATCTGTATACAGTATCATACCATGAGTTTTATATGTGTACAGGCTATATCTATATATATTTATGCAAACAGGTTCAAAACCAATATCTATACTTCTACATTTATACAGTATAGTGCATTCATATATTGATAGTGTATTCAATCTGTATACAGTATAGTGCATTCATATACACATAGTGTATTCAATCTGTATACAGTATCATACCATGAGTTTTATATGTGTACAGGCTATATCTATATATCTTCATGCAAACAGGTTCAAAACCAATATCTTTATTTCTAAATGTATACAGTATAGTGCATTCATATACACATAGTTATTCAATCTGTATACAGTATCATACCATGAGTTTTATATGTGTACAGGGTATATCTATATATCATCATGCAAACAGGTTCAAAACCAATATCTATAATTCTAAATGTATACAGTATAGTGCATTCATATACAGATAGTGTATTCAATCTGTACACAGTATCATACCATGAGTTTTATAAGTGTACAGGCTATATCTATATATCTCCATGCAAACAAGTTCAAAACCAATATCTATAATTCTAAATGTATACAGTATAGTGCATTCATATACACATACTGTAGTGTACACACAAACAAAGACCATGCTTGTGTTTCATCCAGCTCTTCGAATCCAGAAAGTGCTTTTGCATTCTTTGCCGACTCCAGCGCGACCAAACATATGTCTGACCAGAGGAACCTTTTTGAAACCTTCACGCCGGTCGAAGCAGGTACTTGGTCTATAATTGGAATAAGCGACAATCATCTTGAAGTTCGTGGAAGAGGCAACATTAAAGCCATCATTGAAATCAATGGATCAAGAATCACACGCAACATTAGGGACGTTCTTTACGTACCAGAACTTGGCAAGAATTTATTTTCAATTGAATTGGTGCCGCCACCGAACATGGACTAGAGGCGCGATTCCAAGGCGATCAAGTTCGGTTCTACAATGGAGTCTCACTCGTTCTACAAGGCAGGCGCACAGGTGACACACTCTACCTTCTCGACCTCAAACCTCAATCCACTACAACTCAAATCAACACGCCAACCCATAGTGACAAAGCATTCAACGCAAACCTTCGAGAATCATTAACGATTTGGCATCAGAGACTTGGCCAAACGAATCATCAGTCGATTCTAAAAATGGTAACTCAAGATCTTACTAAAGGCTTAAACCTAACTGCTGAACGTTCAATCCCAACGACACTATGCAAGCCATGTGAACTTGGAAAATTTCATCGACGTCCTCTTAAAAAAGGAAGAACAAGAGCAACCAGCATTGGCGAGCTAATCTATTTTGACGCTTGCGGACCAATGCCATCTTTAAGCCTAGGACATGCACGCTACTATGTGCTATTCACTGATGACTTTAGCGGCTGGAGAGTAGTTTTCTTCATGAAGAACAAATCAGAGGTACCGGCATTATTCCGCCTGTTTGTTGCATCCCTCTTAAATGAAACAGGAAATACAGTCCGCACGCTACGATCTGATAATGGTGGCGAGTTCGAAGGAAACTCTTTCAAACAATACCTCGCCGAAAAAGGGATTCGTCACGAAACGAGTGCAGCATACACACCAGCCCAAAATGGCGTCGCCGAAAGAGGAAATAGAACCATCATGGATGGCGCCCGTAGTATGCTACACGCAAGCAATCTACCCCCTTCACTTTGGGCAGAAGCAGTCGCCTATCTTGTATACATTCGTAATCGAGTACTGTCCAGCACAGGTAAAATAACTCCCTTCGAAGCGTGGAATAAAAGGAAGCCAGACGTCTCGAACATACGCATTTTTGGATCCAGAACATTCGTAAGACGTCCATATGTTAAGAAGCTCGACGCAAGATGTGAAGAAGGTGCATTTGTAGGGATCAGCAACACACAAAAGGCAAGTCGCATCTACATTCCCTCCTCTCCACCACGAATTGTTGTGAGTCACGATGTGAAAATAGATGAGACAGTCATGTATCAAACTAAACAAGCACCCAACTCGTCACCCACAAAAAAATGAAGAACTCAACACTGAAGAAATGGATCTTGAGAACAAAACTCCACCTACGGCAGAACAAATAGCTCATGACGCGTTGCACAACATTCCAATCCCACAAGAAGAAACCAGTCAAGAAGAAGAAACTGTTATCCAGGAAGAAAAAAGCCACGAAGACATCATTCATCATGACGCGAGAGAGAACACTACAACTGAAATCGAAATGGACACAATAAAAATTAATTCAAATGAAGAAAACAACATCGAACATGCAGAAACCATACCTCGAAGATCATCACGTCGTCCACATTACTCTGAAAGGTACCTAGAATATAGAAAAACTCTAGCACAACAAGCCATTTCATTTGGAGTGACAGCCCAAACTCAAAACGCAAAGACAAATCAATCACAGCCCTCTGAACCATCAACTTACATGGAAGCCACCACAGGTGAATCCGCTGAACATTGGATACCAGCAATCTTCGACGAGTATGAGTCCCTCATGCAGAACAAAACATGGACCCTCTGCCAACTACCACCAGGAAGAAAGGCCATTGAAGGGAAATGGATTTTTAAATTCAAACCCGGACACAATCAAGTAGCTCCAAGGCTCAAAGCCCGGTTTGTTGTTAAAGGCTACTCTCAAATTCTTGGGTTAGATTACCTTGACACTTTTGCCCCTGTAGTCAAACATCACTCTCTTCGAGTAGTACTCGCAATAGCAGCCGCCAAGGACCTAGAGATGATCCAACTGAACATTAAGACCGCCTTTCTTTATGGAGAGCTGCAAGAAGAAATTTACATACAGCAACCGGAAGGATTTGTAACATCTGGAAAAGAAGAACAAGTATGCCGTCTACTTAAAAGTATTTATGGCCTTAAACAAGCTTCTCGAGCCTGGAACAAGAAGTTTCATGCATTCATCCTAAAATTTGGTCAAACACAAAGCCTAGCGGACCCCTGCGTATACTTCCGTCATCTACGTAAGGGAGAAATAGATGAAGAATTCACGGTGCTAATAATCTACGTCGACGACGGTATCATTCTCAGTAATCGTCAACAAATCCTCACAGATATCTTAGAGCACCTGAAAACCGAATTTGAAATTCGATCTCTGCCTGCTGACCGCTTCATTGGCATTAATATCACACGTGACCGACCTCAACACATAATATACCTCTCACAACCAGACTACATCGTCAAATTATTAGAGAAGTTTAACATGTCAGATTGTACCCCTGTAGCCATTCCAGCAGATCCATGTTGCCGACTCTCCCCAGAAATGTGTTCAAAAAATCCAGAAGAAGAAGCTGAGATGAAGAACGTTCCCTATAGAGAAGCTGTAGGATCACTAATGCACATCATGGTGATGACTAGACCGGACATCTCGTATGCTGTGGGACAAGTAGCCCAATATGTACAGAATCCGGGAAAACAACACTGGCGAGCTGTGAAGAGAATATTAGCATACCTCAAAAAGACACTCAAACTCGGTCTACGATTCAACAAGGATGGCGACACGCTCACCGGCTTTTACGATTCGGATTATGCTGGAGACCTTCAAACCCGTCGATCCACGAGCGGATTCGTGTTCCTTCACCTCGGTGGACCAGTCTCGTGGACTAGCCGACGACAACAGTGTGTTGCACTCTTCACAACCGAAGCAGAATTCATAGCTGCTACAGAAGCAACTAAGGAAGCCGTATGGCTACAGCAGCTACTATCTGAACTTGGTGAGGTCAACAAACCAACATCACTGCACGGCGACAATCAAAGTGCAATAGCGTTAGTTAAGAATCCCGCATTCCACCAACGCACGAAACATATTGACGTTCGCTTTTTTTACATAAGAGAAGCTCAAGAAGATGGAACAGTAAATGTCACCTACATTCCCACAGATCAACAATCAGCAGATATCTTCACCAAAGCATTGGCAGTCCCAAGATTTGAACGACTCCGTGAAACATTAGGTGTAGTATAGGTTCCATCCTTAGAGCCATCAGCTTTAGGGAGAATATTGAATTATGTACAAACTAGATGGCTCTGCCAGTTTAACCCATCCTACTGTTAATGCACCGAACTCCCACGTCTTGTATAAAAAGCTGTGTGTTGAATCTCCTGCTCTCTGTGATTTTCCTGGCATCTGTCATTGAACGTATTGTACACTAGTTGCTTTATCGAGTTCCGGTCTAAAGGAATATTCAAGTAAGTCACGTTGTAATGAAATATTCCTAAGTATTACTTAAATACAGTTTTTGATAGCAGCACATTCCCATGTGTCATACTCTTGTATATTTGAGTCGTAACATGAAAACTCAACACATTCATATACAGATAGTGTATGAAATCTGTATACAGTAGCGTACCATAAGTTTTATATGTGTACAGGCTATATCTATATATCTTCATGCAAACAGGTTCAAAACCAATATCTATACTTCTACATGTATACAGTATAGTGCATTCATATACAGATAGTGTATTCAAATTGTATACAGTATCATACCATTAGTTTTTATATGTGTACAGGCTATATCTATACTTCTACAGGTATACAGTATAGTGCATTCATATACAGATAGTGTATTCAATCTGTATACAGTATCATACCATTAGTTTTTATATGTGTACAGGCTATATCTATATATCTTAATGCAAACAGGTTCAAAACCAATATCTATGCTTTCACATGTATACAGTATAGTGCATTCATATACAGATAGTGTATTCAATTTGTATACAGTATCATACCATGAGTTTTATATGTGTACAGGCTATATCTATATATCTTCATGCAAACAGGTTGAAAACCAATATCTATACTTCTACATGTATACAGTATAGTGCATTCATATACAGATAGTGTATTCAATCTGTATACAGTATCATACCTTGAGTTTTACATGTGTACAGGCTATATCTATACTTCTACATGTATACAGTATAGTACATTCATATACCGATAGTGTATTCAATCTGTATACAGTATCATTCCATGAGTTTTATATGTGTACAGGCTATATCTATACTTCAACCTGTATACAGTATAGTGCATTCATATACAGATAGTGTATTCAATCTGTATACAGTATCACACCATAAGTTTTATATGTGTACAGTAAAGCAAAAAAAGCTGTCGGAAAAGCTATTGCAGGGTTTTTTATTTTTAAAAAATTTTCAAAATTTTTGTTAAAAAAAAAAGACTATATCTATATATCTTCATGCAAACAGGTTCAAAACCAATATCTATAATTCTACATGTATACAATATAGTGCATTAATCTACAGATAGTGTATTCAATCTGTATACAGTATCATACCATGAGTTTTATATGTGTATAGGCTATATCTATATATCTTCATGCAAACAGGTTCAAAACCAATATCTATACTTCTACATGTATACAGTATAGTGCATTCATATACAGATAGTGTATTCAATCTGTATACAGTATCATACCATTAGTTTTGTATGTGTTTAGGCTATATCTATATATCTTCATGCAAACAGGTTCAAAACCAATATCTTTACTTCTACATGTATTCAGTATAGTGCATTCATACACAGATAGTGTATCCAATCTGTATACAGTATCATACCTTGAGTTTTATATGTGTACAGGCTATATCTATACATCTTAATGCCAACAGGTTCAAAACCAGTATCTATACTTCTACATGTATACAGTATAGTACATTCATATACAGATAGTGTATTCAATCTGTATACAGTATCATACCTTGAGTTTTACATGTGTACAGGCTATATCTATACTTCTACATGTATACAGTATAGTACATTCATATACCGATAGTGTATTCAATCTGTATACAGCATCATACCATGAGTTTTATATTTGTACAGGCTATATCTATATATCTTCATGCAGACAGGTTCAAAACCAATATCTATACTTCTACATGTATACAGTGTAGTGCATTCATATACAGATAGTGTATTCAATCTGTATAGAGTATCATACCATGAGTTTTATATGTTATAGGCTATATCTATATATCTTCATGCAAACAGGTTCAAAACCAATATCTATACTTCTACATGTATACAGTATAGTGCATTCATATACAGATAGTGTATTCAATCTGTATACAGCATCATACCATTAGTTTTGTATGTGTACAGGCTATATCTATATTTCTTCATGCAAACAGGTTCAAAACCAATATCTATACTTTTACATGTATACAGTATGGTGCATTCATATACAGATTGTGTTCAATCCGTATACAGTATCATACCATTAGTTTTGTATGTGTACAGGCTATATCTATATTTCTTCATGCAATTAGGTTCAAAACCAATATCTTACTTCTACATGTATACAGTATAGTGCATTCATATACAGATTGTGTTCAATCTGTATACAGTATCATACCATTAGTTTTGTATGTGTTTAGGCTATATCTATATATCTTCATGCAAACAGGTTCAAAACCAATATCTTTACTTCTACATGTATTCAGTATAGTGCATTCATACACAGATAGTGTATCCAATCTGTATACAGTATCATACCTTGAGTTTTATATGTGTACAGGCTATATCTATACATCTTAATGCCAACAGGTTCAAAACCAGTATCTATACTTCTACATGTATACAGTATAGTACATTCATATACAGATAGTGTATTCAATCTGTATACAGTATCATACCTTGAGTTTTACATGTGTACAGGCTATATCTATACTTCTACATGTATACAGTATAGTACATTCATATACCGATAGTGTATTCAATCTGTATACAGCATCATACCATGAGTTTTATATTTGTACAGGCTATATCTATATATCTTCATGCAAACAGGTTGAAAACCAATATCTATACTTCTACATGTATACAGTATAGTGCATTCATATACAGATAGTGTATTCAATCTGTATACAGTATCATACCTTGAGTTTTACATGTGTACAGGCTATATCTATACTTCTACATGTATACAGTATAGTACATTCATATACCGATAGTGTATTCAATCTGTATACAGTATCATTCCATGAGTTTTATATGTGTACAGGCTATATCTATACTTCAACCTGTATACAGTATAGTGCATTCATATACAGATAGTGTATTCAATCTGTATACAGTATCACACCATAAGTTTTATATGTGTACAGTAAAGCAAAAAAAGCTGTCGGAAAAGCTATTGCAGGGTTTTTTATTTTTTAAAAATTTTCAAAATTTTTGTTAAAAAAAAAAGACTATATCTATATATCTTCATGCAAACAGGTTCAAAACCAATATCTATAATTCTACATGTATACAATATAGTGCATTAATCTACAGATAGTGTATTCAATCTGTATACAGTATCATATCATGAGTTTTATATGTGTATAGGCTATATCTATATATCTTCATGCAAACAGGTTCAAAACCAATATCTATACTTCTACATGTATACAGTATAGTGCATTCATATACAGATAGTGTATTCAATCTGTATACAGCATCATACCATTAGTTTTGTATGTGTACAGGCTATATCTATATTTCTTCATGCAAACAGGTTCAAAACCAATATCTATACTTTTACATGTATACAGTATGGTGCATTCATATACAGATTGTGTTCAATCCGTATACAGTATCATACCATTAGTTTTGTATGTGTACAGGCTATATCTATATTTCTTCATGCAATTAGGTTCAAAACCAATATCTTTACTTCTACATGTATACAGTATAGTGCATTCATATACAGATTGTGTTCAATCTGTATACAGTATCATACCATTAGTTTTGTATGTGTTTAGGCTATATCTATATATCTTCATGCAAACAGGTTTAAAACCAATATCTTTACTTCTACATGTATTCAGTATAGTGCATTCATACACAGATAGTGTATCCAATCTGTATACAGTATCATACCTTTAGTTTTATATGTGTACAGGCTATATCTATACATCTTAATGCCAACAGGTTCAAAACCAGTATCTATACTTCTACATGTATACAGTATAGTACATTCATATACAGATAGTGTATTCAATCTGTATACAGTATCATACCTTGAGTTTTACATGTGTACAGGCTATATCTATACTTCTACATGTATACAGTATAGTACATTCATATACCGATAGTGTATTCAATCTGTATACAGCATCATACCATGAGTTTTATATTTGTACAGGCTATATCTATATATCTTCATGCAGACAGGTTCAAAACCAATATCTATACTTCTACATGTATACAGTGTAGTGCATTCATATACAGATAGTGTATTCAATCTGTATAGAGTATCATACCATGAGTTTTATATGTGTATAGGCTATATCTATATATCTTCATGCAAACAGGTTCAAAACCAATATCTATACTTCTACATGTATACAGTATAGTGCATTCATATACAGATAGTGTATTCAATCTGTATACAGCATCATACCATTAGTTTTGTATGTGTACAGGCTATATCTATATTTCTTCATGCAAACAGGTTCAAAACCAATATCTATACTTTTACATGTATACAGTATGGTGCATTCATATACAGATTGTGTTCAATCCGTATACAGTATCATACCATTAGTTTTGTATGTGTACAGGCTATATCTATATTTCTTCATGCAATTAGGTTCAAAACCAATATCTTTACTTCTAAATGTATACAGTATAGTGCATTCATATACAGATTGTGTTCAATCTGTATACAGTATCATACCATTAGTTTTGTATGTGTTTAGGCTATATCTATATATCTTCATGCAAACAGGTTCAAAACCAATATCTTTACTTCTACATGTATTCAGTATAGTGCATTCATACACAGATAGTGTATCCAATCTGTATACAGTATCATACCTTGAGTTTTATATGTGTACAGGCTATATCTATACATCTTAATGCCAACAGGTTCAAAACCAGTATCTATACTTCTACATGTATACAGTATAGTACATTCATATACAGATAGTGTATTCAATCTGTATACAGTATCATACCTTGAGTTTTACATGTGTACAGGCTATATCTATACTTCTACATGTATACAGTATAGTACATTCATATACCGATAGTGTATTCAATCTGTATACAGCATCATACCATGAGTTTTATATTTGTACAGGCTATATCTATATATCTTCATGCAGACAGGTTCAAAACCAATATCTATACTTCTACATGTATACAGTGTAGTGCATTCATATACAGATAGTGTATTCAATCTGTATAGAGTATCATACCATGAGTTTTATATGTGTACAGGCTATATCTATATATCTTCATGCAAACAGGTTCAAAATCAATATCTATACTTCTACATATATACAGTATAGTGCATTAATGTACAGATAGTGTATTCAATCTGCATACAGTATCATACCATGAGTTTTATATGTGTACAGGATATATCTATGTATCTTCATTCAAACAAGTTCAAAACCAATATCTATACTTCTACATGTATACAATATAGTGCATTCATATACAGATAGTGTATTCAACCTGTATACAGTATCATACCATGAGTTTTATGTGTACAGGCTTTATCTGTATATCTTCATGCAAACAGGTTCAAAAGCAATATCTATACTTCAACATGTATACAGTGTAGTGCATTCATATACAGATAGTGTATTCAATCTGTATACAGCATCATACCATGAGTTTTATATGTGTACAGGCTATATCTATACTTCTACATGTATACAGTATAGTGCATTCATATACAGATAGTGTATTCAATCTGTATACAGTATCATACCATGAGTTTTATATGTGTACAGGCTATATCTGTATATCTTCATGCAAACAGGTTCAAAACCAATATCTATACTTCTACATGTATACAGTATAGTGCATTGATGTACAGATAGTGTATTCAATCTGTATACAGTATCATACCATGAGTTTTATAAGTGTAAAGGCTATATCTATACTTCTACATGTATACAGTATAGTGCATTCATATACAGATAGTGTATTCAATCTGTATACAGTATCATACCATAAGTTTTATATGTGTACAGGATATATCTATATATCTTCATGCAAACAGGTTCAAAACCAATATTCATACTTCTACATGTATACAGTATAGTGCATTTATATACAGATAGTGTATTCAACCTGTATACAGTATCATACCATGAGTTTTATATGTGTACAGTCTATATCTATACTTCTACATGTATACAGTATAGTGCATTCATATACAGATAGTGTATTCAATCTGTATACAGTATCATACCATGAGTTTTATATGTGAACAGGCTATATCTATACTTCTACATGTATACAGTATAGTGCATTCATATACAGATAGTGTATTCAACCTGTATACAGTATCATACCATGAGTTTTATATGTGTACAAGCTATATCTGTATATCTTAAGCTGCGTCTATACTAGAAGTTTTTACAGAAAAGATACGGTCATATAGACATAAAGGCATACAGTCTTACTGTCACGCTATTTCCGTTTTTCCATAACGCAATCTAGACTGCAAATAGGTTTACAGACATCATACGGAAAATGAGCGTATTTGAAAAGCTTATGCTTTATTCTCATTGGTTGAACCTTATTTTTCAGCTTACGGAAGCTCTCACTTACGGAAAAAGTTTGAATCATTTCAAACTTTTTTTCTTACAGACATACAGGCAAAAAGGCATACGGTTACGGAAAATCGCTAGTGTAGATTGCACGGAATAAGCTTTCCGTATGCCTGTATCGAGTCTGTATGTCTGTATGACCGTAATTTGTCTGTAAAAACTGCTAGTATAGACGCAGCTTTAATGCAAACAGGTTCAAAACCAATATCTATACTTCTACATGTTTACAGTATAGTGCATTGATGTACAGATAGTGTATTCAATCTGTATACAGTATCATACCATGAGTTTCATATGTGTACAGGCTATATCTATATATCTTCATGCAAACAGGTTCAAAACCAATATCTATACTTTTACATGTATACAGTATAGTTCATTCATATACAGATAGAGTATTCAATCTGTATACAGTATCATACTATGAGTTTTACATGTGTACAGGCTATATCTATACTTCTAAATGTATACAGCATAGTGCATTCATATACAGATAGTGTATTCAATCTGTATACAGTATCATACCATAAGTTTTATATGTGTACAGGATATATCTATACTTCTACATGTATACAGTATAGTGCATTCATATACAGATAGTGTATTCAAGCTGTATACAGTATCATACAATGAGTTTAATATGTGTACAGGCTATATCTATACTTCTACATCTATAAAGTATAGTGCATTCATATACAGATAGTGTATTCAATCTGTATACAGTATCATACATGAGTTTTATAGTGTAAAGGCTATATCTATACTTCTACATGTATACAGTATAGTGCATTCATATACAGATAGTGTATTCAATCTGTATACAGTATCATACCATAAGTTTTATATGTGTACAGGATATATCTATATATTTTCATGCAAACAGGTTCAAAACCCATATTTATACTTCTACATGTATACAGTATAGTGCATTCATATACAGATAGTGTATTCAACCTGTATACAGTATCATACCATGAGTTTTATATGTGTACAGGCTATATCTGTATATCTTCATGCAAACAGGTTCAAAAGCAATATCTATACTTTTACATGTATACAGTATAGTGCATTCATATACAGATAGTGTATTCAATCTGTATACAGTATCCTACCATGAGTTTGATATGTGTACAGGCTATATCTAATCTTCTACATGTATAGAGGATAGTGCATTCATATACAGACAGTGTATTAAATCTGTATACAGTATCATACCATGAGTTTTATATGTGTACAGGCTATATCTATATATCTTCATGCAAACAGGTTCAAAACCAATATCTATACTTCTACATATATACAGTATAGTGCATTAATGTACAGATAGTGTATTCAATCTGTATACAGTATCATACCATGAGTTTTATAAGTGTAAAGGCTATATCTATGCCTCTACATGTATACAGTATAGTGCATTCATATACAGATAGTGTATTCAATCTGTATACAGTATCATACCATAAGTTTTATATGTGTTCAGGATATATCTATATATCTTCATGCAAACAGGTTCAAAACCAATATTCATACTTCTACATGTATACAGTATAGTGTTTTCATATACAGATAGTGTATTCAACCTGTATACAGTATCATACCATGAGTTTTATATGTGTACAGTCTATATCTATACTTCTACATGTATACAGTATAGTGCATTCATATACAGATAGTGTTTTCAATCTGTATACAGTATCATACCATGAGTTTTATATGTGTACAGGCTATATCTATACTTCTACATCGATAAAGTATAGTGCATTAATATACAGATAGTGTATTCAATCTGTATACAATATCATACCGTGAGTTTTATATGTGAACAGGCTATATCTATACTTCTACATGTATACAGTATAGTGCATTCATATACAGATAGTGTATTCAACCTGTATACAGTATCATACCATGAGTTTTATATGTGTACAGGCTATATCTGTATATCTTAATGCAAACAGGTTCAAAACCAATATCTATACTTCTACATGTTTACAGTATAGTGCATTGATGTACAGATAGTGTATTCAATCTGTATACAGTATCATACCATGAGTTTCATATGTGTACAGGCTATATCTATATATCTTCATGCAAACAGGTTCAAAACCAATATCTATACTTTTACATGTATACAGTATAGTTCATTCATATACAGATAGAGTATTCAATCTGTATACAGTATCATACTATGAGTTTTACATGTGTACAGGCTATATCTATACTTCTAAATGTATACAGCATAGTGCATTCATATACAGATAGTGTATTCAATCTGTATACAGTATCATACCATAAGTTTTATATGTGTACAGGATATATCTATACTTCTACATGTATACAGTATAGTGCATTCATATACAGATAGTGTATTCAAGCTGTATACAGTATCATACAATGAGTTTAATATGTGTACAGGCTATATCTATACTTCTACATCTATAAAGTATAGTGCATTCATATACAGATAGTGTATTCAATCTGTATACAGTATCATACCATGAGTTTTATAAGTGTAAAGGCTATATCTATACTTCTACATGTATACAGTATAGTGCATTCATATACAGATAGTGTATTCAATCTGTATACAGTATCATACCATAAGTTTTATATGTGTACAGGATATATCTATATATTTTCATGCAAACAGGTTCAAAACCCATATTTATACTTCTACATGTATACAGTATAGTGCATTCATATACAGATAGTGTATTCAACCTGTATACAGTATCATACATGAGTTTATTTTGTACAGCTATATCTGTATATCTTCATGCAAACAGGTTCAAAAGCAATATCTATACTTTACATGTATACAGTATAGTGCATTCATATACAGATAGTGTATTCAATCTGTATACAGTATCCTACCATGAGTTGATATGTGTACAGGCTATATCTAATCTTCTACATGTATAGAGGATAGTGCATTCATATACAGACAGTGTATTAAATCTGTATACAGTATCATACCATGAGTTTTATATGTGTACAGCTATATCTATATATCTTCATGCAAACAGGTTCAAAACCAATATCTATACTTCTACATATATACAGTATAGTGCATTAATGTACAGATAGTGTATTCAATCTGTATACAGTATCATACCATGAGTTTTATAAGTGTAAAGGCTATATCTATGCCTCTACATGTATACAGTATAGTGCATTCATATACAGATAGTGTATTCATCTGTATACAGTATTTCATACCATAAGTTTTATATGTGTTCAGGATATATTATATATCTTCATGCAAACAGGTTCAAAACCAATATTCATACTTCTACATGTATACAGTATAGTGTTTTCATATACAGATAGTGTATTCAACCTGTATACAGTATCATACCATGAGTTTTATATGTGTACAGTCTATATCTATACTTCTACATGTATACAGTATAGTGCATTCATATACAGATAGTGTTTTCAATCTGTATACAGTATCATACCATGAGTTTTATATGTGTACAGGCTATATCTATACTTCTACATCGTAAAGTATAGTGCATTAATATACAGATAGTGTATTCAATCTGTATACAATATCATACCATGAGTTTTATATGTGAACAGGCTATATCTATACTTCTACATGTATACAGTATAGTGCATTCATATACAGATAGTGTATTCAACCTGTATACAGTATCATACCATGAGTTTTATATGTGTACAGGCTATATCTGTATATCTTAATGCAAACAGGTTCAAAACCAATATCTATACTTCTACATGTTTACAGTATAGTGCATTGATGTACAGATAGTGTATTCAATCTGTATACAGTATCATACCATGAGTTTCATATGTGTACAGGCTATATTTATATATCTTCATGCAAACAGGTTCAAAACCAATATCTATACTTTTACATGTATACAGTATAGTTCATTTATATACAGATAGAGTATTCAATCTGTATACAGTATCATACTATGAGTTTTATATGTGTACAGGCTATATCTATACTTCTACATGTATACAGTATAGTGCATTCATATACAGATAGTGTATTCAATCTGTATACAGTATCATACCATGAGTTTTATATGTGTACAGGCTATATCTGTATATCTTCATGCAAACAGGTTCAAAACCAATATCTATACTTCTACATGTATACAGTATAGTGCATTGATGTACAGATAGTGTATTCAATCTGTATACAGTATCATACCATGAGTTTTATAAGTGTAAAGGCTATATCTATACTTCTACATGTATACAGTATAGTGCATTCATATACAGATAGTGTATTCAATCTGTATACAGTATCATACCATAAGTTTTATATGTGTACAGGATATATCTATATATCTTCATGCAAACAGGTTCAAAACCAATATTCATACTTCTACATGTATACAGTATAGTGCATTCATATACAGATAGTGTATTCAACCTGTATACAGTATCATACCATGAATTTTATATGTGTACAGTCTATATCTATACTTCTACATGTATACAGTATAGTGCATTCATATACAGATAGTGTATTCAATCTGTATACAGTATCATACCATGAGTTTTATATGTGAACAGGCTATATCTATACTTCTACATGTATACAGTATAGTGCATTCATATACAGATAGTGTATTCAACCTGTATACAGTATCATACCATGAGTTTTATATGTGTACAAGCTATATCTGTATATCTTAATGCAAACAGGTTCAAAACCAATATCTATACTTCTACATGTTTACAGTATAGTGCATTGATGTACAGATAGTGTATTCAATCTGTATACAGTATCATACCATGAGTTTCATATGTGTACAGGCTATATCTATATATCTTCATGCAAACAGGTTCAAAACCAATATCTATACTTTTACATGTATACAGTATAGTTCATTCATATACAGATAGAGTATTCAATCTGTATACAGTATCATACTATGAGTTTTACATGTGTACAGGCTATATCTATACTTCTAAATGTATACAGCATAGTGCATTCATATACAGATAGTGTATTCAATCTGTATACAGTATCATACCATAAGTTTTATATGTGTACAGGATATATCTATACTTCTACATGTATACAGTATAGTGCATTCATATACAGATAGTGTATTCAAGCTGTATACAGTATCATACAATGAGTTTAATATGTGTACAGGCTATATCTATACTTCTACATCTATAAAGTATAGTGCATTCATATACAGATAGTGTATTCAATCTGTATACAGTATCATACCATGAGTTTTATAAGTGTAAAGGCTATATCTATACTTCTACATGTTTACAGTATAGTGCATTCATATACAGATAGTGTATTCAATCTGTATACAGTATCATACCATAAGTTTTATATGTGTACAGGATATATCTATATATTTTCATGCAAACAGGTTCAATACCCATATTTATACTTCTACATGTATACAGTATAGTGCATTCATATACAGATAGTGTATTCAACCTGTATACAGTATCATACCATGAGTTTTATATGTGTACAGGCTATATCTGTATATCTTCATGCAAACAGGTTCAAAAGCAATATCTATACTTTTACATGTATACAGTATAGTGCATTCATATACAGATAGTGTATTCAATCTGTATACAGTATCCTACCATGAGTTTGATATGTGTACAGGCTATATCTAATCTTCTACATGTATAGAGGATAGTGCATTCATATACAGACAGTGTATTAAATCTGTATACAGTATCATACCATGAGTTTTATATGTGTACAGGCTATATCTATATATCTTCATGCAAACAGGTTCAAAACCAATATCTATACTTCTACATATATACAGTATAGTGCATTAATGTACAGATAGTGTATTCAATCTGTATACAGTATCATACCATGAGTTTTATAAGTGTAAAGGCTATATCTATGCCTCTACATGTATACAGTATAGTGCATTCATATACAGATAGTGTATTCAATCTGTATACAGTATCATACCATAAGTTTTATATGTGTTCAGGATATATCTATATATCTTCATGCAAACAGGTTCAAAACCAATATTCATACTTCTACATGTATACAGTATAGTGTTTTCATATACAGATAGTGTATTCAACCTGTATACAGTATCATACCATGAGTTTTATATGTGTACAGTCTATATCTATACTTCTACATGTATACAGTATAGTGCATTCATATACAGATAGTGTTTTCCATCTGTATACAGTATCATACCATGAGTTTTATATGTGTACAGGCTATATCTATACTTCTACATCGATAAAGTATAGTGCATTAATATACAGATAGTGTATTCAATCTGTATACAATATCATACCGTGAGTTTTATATGTGAACAGGCTATATCTATACTTCTACATGTATATAGTATAGTGCATTCATATACAGATAGTGTATTCAACCTGTATACAGTATCATACCATGAGTTTTATATGTGTACAGGCTATATCTGTATATCTTAATGCAAACAGGTTCAAAACCAATATCTATACTTCTACATGTTTACAGTATAGTGCATTGATGTACAGATAGTGTATTCAATCTGTATACAGTATCATACCATGAGTTTCATATGTGTACAGGCTATATCTATATATCTTCATGCAAACAGGTTCAAAACCAATATCTATACTTTTACATGTATACAGTATAGTTCATTCATATACAGATAGAGTATTCAATCTGTATACAGTATCATACTATGAGTTTTATATGTGTACAGGCTATATCTATACTTCTACATGTATACAGTATACACATATACAGTACAGTATACAGCATTAATATACAGATAGTGTATTCAATCTGTATACAGTATCATACAATGAGTTTAATATGTGTACAGGCTATATCTATACTTCTACATCTATAAAGTATAGTGCATTCATATACAGATAGTGTATTCAATCTGTATACAGTATCATACCATGAGTTTTATAAGTGTAAAGGCTATATCTATACTTCTACATGTATACAGTATAGTGCATTCATATACAGATAGTGTATTCAATCTGTATACAGTATCATACCATAAGTTTTATATGTGTTCAGGATATATCTATATATCTTCATGCAAACAGGTTCAAAACCAATATTCATACTTCTACATGTATACAGTATAGTGCTTTGTGTATTCAACCTGTATACAGTATCATACCATGAGTTTTATATGTGTACAGTCTATATCTATACTTCTACATGTATACAGTATAGTGCATTCATATACAGATAGTGTTTTCAATCTGTATACAGTATCATACCATGAGTTTTATATGTGTACAGGCTATATCTATACTTCTACATCTATAAAGTATAGTGCATTAATATACAGATAGTGTATTCAATCTGTATACAGTATCATACCATGAGTTTTATATGTGAACAGGCTATATCTATACTTCTACATGTATACAGTATAGTGCATTCATATACAGATAGTGTATTCAACCTGTATACAGTATCATACCATGAGTTTTATATGTGTACAGGCTATATCTGTATATCTTAATGCAAACAGGTTCAAAACCAATATCTATACTTCTACATGTTTACAGTATAGTGCATTGATGTACAGATAGTGTATTCAATCTGTATACAGTATCATACCATGAGTTTCATATGTGTACAGGCTATATCTATATATCTTCATGCAAACAGGTTCAAAACCAATATCTATACTTTTACATGTATACAGTATAGTTCATTCATATACAGATAGAGTATTCAATCTGTATACAGTATCATACTATGAGTTTTATATGTGTACAGGCTATATCTATACTTCTACATGTATACAGTATAGTGCATTTATATACAGATAGTGTATTCAATCTGTATACAGTATCATACAATGAGTTTAATATGTGTACAGGCTATATCTATACTTCTACATCTATAAAGTATATTGCATTCATATACAGATAGTGTATTCAATCTGTATACAGTATCATACTATGAGTTTTATAAGTGTAAAGGCTATATCTATACTTCTACATGTATACAGTATAGTGCATTCATATACAGATAGTGTATTCAATCTGTATACAGTATCATACCATGAGTTTTATATGTGTACAGGCTATATCTGTATATCTTCATGCAAACAGGTTCAAAACCAATATCTATACTTCTACATGTATACAGTATAGTGCATTGATGTACAGATAGTGTATTCAATCTGTATACAGTATCATACCATGAGTTTTATAAGTGTAAAGGCTATATCTATACTTCTACATGTATACAGTATAGTGCATTCATATACAGATAGTGTATTCAATCTTTATACAGTATCATACCATAAGTTTTATATGTGTTCAGGATATATCTATATATCTTCATGCAAACAGGTTCAAAACCAATATTCATACTTCTACATGTATACAGTATAGTGCTTTCATATACAGATAGTGTATTCAATCTGTATACAGCATCATACCATGAGTTTTATATGTGTACAGGCTATATCTATACTTCTACATGTATACAGTATAGTGCATTCATATACAGATAGTGTATTCAATCTGTATACAGTATCATACCATGAGTTTTATATGTGTACAGGCTATATCTGTATATCTTCATGCAAACAAGTAGCAAGTCTAATCGTTTAAACCAAATACTATACTTCTACATGTATACAGTATAGTGCATTCATATACAGATAGTGTATTCAATCTGTATACAGTATCATACCATGAGTTTTATAAGTGTAAAGGCTATATCTATACTTCTACATGTATACAGTATAGTGCATTCATATACAGATAGTGTATTCAATCTGTATACAGTATCATACCATGAGTTTTATATGTGTACAGGCTATATCTATACTTCTACATCTATAAAGTATAGTGCATTAAGATACAGATAGTGTATTCAATCTGTATACAGTATCATACCATGAGTTTTATATGTGAACAGGCTATATCTATACTTCTACATGTATACAGTATAGTGCATTCATATACAGATAGTGTATTCAACCTGTATACAGTATCATACCATGAGTTTTATATGTGTACAGGCTATATCTGTATATCTTAATGCAAACAGGTTCAAAACCAATATCTATACTTCTACATGTTTACAGTATAGTGCATTGATGTACAGATAGTGTATTCAATCTGTATACAGTATCATACCATGAGTTTCATATGTTTATATGTGTACAGCTATATCTATATATCTTCATGCAAACAGGTTCAAAACCAATATCTATACTTTTACATGTATACAGTATAGTTCATTCATATACAGATAGAGTATTCAATCTGTATACAGTATCATACTATGAGTTTTATATGTGTACAGGCTATATCTATACTTCTACATGTATACAGTATAGTGCATTAATATACAGATAGTGTATTCAATCTGTATACAGTATCATACAATGAGTTTAATATGTGTACAGGCTATATCTATACTTCTACATCTATAAAGTATAGTGCATTCATATACAGATAGTGTATTCAATCTGTATACAGTATCATACCATGAGTTTTATAAGTGTAAAGGCTATATCTATACTTCTACATGTATACAGTATAGTGCATTCATATACAGATAGTGTATTCAATCTGTATACAGTATCATACCATGAGTTTTATATGTGTACAGGCTATATCTGTATATCTTCATGCAAACAGGTTCAAAAGCAATATCTATACTTTTACATGTATACTGTATAGTGCATTCATATACAGATAGTGTATTCAATCTGTATACAGTATCCTACCATGAGTTTGATATGTGTACAGGCTATATCTAATCCTCTACATGTATAGAGGATAGTGCATTCATATACAGACAGATAGTGTATTCAATCTGTATACAGCATCATACCATGAGTTTTATATGTGTACAGGCTATATCTATAAATCTTCATTTAAACAGGTTCAAAACTAATATCTATACTTCTACATGTATACAGTATAGTGCATTCATATACAGATAGTGTATTCAATCTGTATACAGTATCATACCATAAGTTTTATATGTGTACAGGCCATATCTATATATCTTCATGCAAACAGGTTCAAAAGCAATATCTATACTTTTACATGTATACAGTATAGTGCATTCATATACAGATAGTGTATTAAATCTGTATACAGTATCATACCATGAGTTTTATATGTGTACAGGCTATATCTATATATCTTCATGCAAACAGGTTCAAAACCAATATCTATACTTCTACATATATACAGTATAGTGCATTAATGTACAGATAGTGTATTCAATCTGTATACAGTATCATACCATGAGTTTTACATGTGTACAGGCTATATCTATACTTCTAAATGTATACAGTATAGTGCATTCATATACAGATTGTGTATTCAATCTGTATACAGTATCATACCATAAGTTTTATATGTGTACAGGATATATCTATGTATCTTCATGCAAACAAGTTCAAAACCAATATCTATACTTCTACATGTATACAGTATAGTGCATTCATATACAGATAGTGTACTCAACCTGTATACAGTATCATACCATGAGTTTTATATGTGTACAGGCTTTATCTGTATATCTTCATGCAAACAGGTTCAAAAGCAATATCTATACTTCAACATGTATACAGTGTAGTGCATTCATATACATATAGTGTATTCAATCTGTATACAGTATCATACCATGAGTTTTATATGTGTACAGGCTATATCTATACTTCTACATGTATACAGTATAGTGCATTCATATACAGATAGTGTATTCAACCTGTATACAGTATCATACCATGAGTTTTATATGTGAACAGGCTATATCTATACTTCTACATGTATACAGTATAGTGCATTCATATACAGATAGTGTATTCAACCTGTATACAGTATCATACCATGAGTTTTATATGTGTACAGGCTATATCTGTATATCTTAATGCAAACAGGTTCAAAACCAATATCTATACTTCTACATGTTTACAGTATAGTGCATTGATGCACAGATAGTGTATTCAATCTGTATACAGTATCATACCATGAGTTTCATATGTGTACAGGCTATATCTATATATCTTCATGCAAACAGGTTCAAAACCAATATCTATACTTTTACATGTATACAGTATAGTTCATTCATATACAGATAGAGTATTCAATCTGTATACAGTATCATACTATGAGTTTTATATGTGTACAGACTATATCTATACTTCTACATGTATACAGTATAGTGCATTAATATACAGATAGTGTATTCAATCTGTATACAGTATCATACAATGAGTTTAATATGTGTACAGGCTATATCTATACTTCTACATCTATAAAGTATAGTGCATTCATATACAGATAGTGTATTCAATCTGTATACAGTATCATACCATGAGTTTTATAAGTGTAAAGGCTATATCTATACTTCTACATGTATACAGTATAGTGCATTCATATACAGATAGTGTATTCAATCTGTATACAGTATCATACCATAAGTTTTATATGTGTACAGGATATATCTACATATTTTCATGCAAACAGGTTTAAAACCAATATTTATACTTCTACATGTATACAGTATAGTGCATTCATATACAGATAGTGTATTCAACCTGTATACAGTATCATACCATGAGTTTTATATGTGTACAGGCTATATCTGTATATCTTCATGCAAACAGGTTCAAAAGCAATATCTATACTTTTACATGTATACAGTATAGTGCATTCATATACAGATAGTGTATTCAATCTGTATACAGTATCCTACCATGAGTTTGATATGTGTACAGGCTATATCTAATATTCTACATGTATAGAGGATAGTGCATTCATATACAGACAGATAGTGTATTCAATCTGTATACAGCATCATACCATGAGTTTTATATGTGTACAGGCTATATCTATAAATCTTCATTTAAACAGGTTCAAAACTAATATCTATACTTCTACATGTATACAGTATAGTGCATTCATATACAGATAGTGTATTCAATCTGTATACAGTATCATACCATAAGTTTTATATGTGTACCGGCCATGTCTACATATCTTCATGCAAACAGGTTCGAAAGCAATATCTATACTTCTAAATGTATACAGTATAGTGCATTCATATACAGATTGTGTATTCAATCTGTATACAGTATCATACCATAAGTTTTATATGTGTACAGGATATATCTATGTATCTTCATGCAAACAAGTTCAAAACCAATATCTATACTTCTACATGTATACAGTATAGTGCATTCATATACAGATAGTGTATTCAACCTGTATACAGTATCATACCATGAGTTTTATATGTGTACAGGCTTTATCTGTATATCTTCATGCAAACAGGTTCAAAAGCAATATCTATACTTCAACATGTATACAGTGTAGTGCATTCATATACAGATAGTGTATTCAATCTGTATACAGTATCATACAATGAGTTTAATATGTGTACAGGCTATATCTATACTTCTACATCTATAAAGTATAGTGCATTCATATACAGATAGTGTATTCAATCTGTATACAGTATCATACCATGAGTTTTATAAGTGTAAAGGCTATATCTATACTTCTACATGTATACAGTATAGTGCATTCATATACAGATAGTGTACTCAATCTGTATACAGTATCATACCATAAGTTTTATATGTGTACAGGCCATATCTATATATCTTCAGGCAAACAGGTTCAAAAGCAATATCTATACTTCTACATGTATACAGTATAGTGCATTCATATACAGATAGTGTATTCAACCTGTATACAGTATCATACCATGAGTTTTATATGTGTACAGGCTTTATCTGTATATCTTCATGCAAACAGGTTCAAAACCAATATCTATACTTCTACATATATACAGTATAGTGCATTAATGTACAGATAGTGTATTCAATCTGTATACAGTATCATACCATGAGTTTTACATGTGTACAGGCTATATCTATACTTCTAAATGTATACAGTATAGTGCATTCATATACAGATTGTGTATTCAATCTGTATACAGTATCATACCATAAGTTTTATATGTGTAAAGGATATATCTATGTATCTTCATGCAAACAAGTTCAAAACCAATATCTATACTTCTACATGTATACAGTATAGTGCATTCATATACAGATAGTGTATTCAACCTGTATACAGTATCATACCATGAGTTTTATATGTGTACAGGCTTTATCTGTATATCTTCATGCAAACAGGTTCAAAAGCAATATCTATACTTCAACATGTATACAGTGTAGTGCATTCATATACAGATAGTGTATTCAATCTGTATACAGTATCATACCATGAGTTTTATATGTGTACAGGCTATATCTATATATCTTCATGCAAACAGGTTCAAAACCAATATCTATTCTTCTACATGTATACAGTACATTGCATTCATATACAGATAGTGCATTCAATCTTCGTACAGTATCATACCATAAGTTTTATATGTGCACAGGCTATATCTATATATCTTCATGCAAACAGGTTCAAAACCAATATCTATACTTCTACATGTATACAGTATAGTGCATTCATATAGAGATAGTGTATTCAATCTGTATACAGTATCATACCATAAGTTTTATCGGTGTACAGGCTATATCTATATATCTTCATGCAAACAGGTTCAAAAGCAATGTCTATATTTTTAGCAATATCTATACTTTTACATGTATACAGTACAGTGCATTCAATACAGATAGTGTATTCAATCTGTATAAAGTATCATACCATAAGTTTTTGTATGTGTACAGGCTATATCTATATATCTTCATGCAAACAGGTTAAAAACCAATATCTATGCTTCTACATGTACACAGTATAGTGCATTCATATACAGATAGTGTATTCAATCTGTATACAGTATCATACCATGAGTTTTATATGTGTTCAGGCTATATCTATATATCTTCATGCAAACAGGTTAAAAACCAATATCTATGCTTCTACATGTACACAGTATAGTGCATTCATATACAGATAGTGTATTCAATCTGTATACAGTATCATACCATGAGTTTTATATGTGTAAAGGCTATATCTATATATCTTCATGCAAACAGGTTCAAAACCAATAACTATACTTCTACATGTATACAGTATAGTGCATTCATATACAGATAGTGTATTCAATCTGTATACAGTATCATACCATGAGTTTTATATGTGTACAGGCTATATCTATACTTCTACATGTCTACAGTATTGTGCATTGATATACAGATAGTGTATTCAATCTGTATACAGTATCATACCATGAGTTTTATATGTGTAAAGGCTATATCTATATATCTTCATGCAAACAGGTTCAAAACCAATATCTATACTTCTACATGTATACAGTATAGTGCATTCAAATACAGATAGTGTATTCAACCCCTATAGTATTATACCATGAGTTTTATATGTGTACAGGCTATAGCTGTATATCTTCATGCAAACAGGTTCAAAACCTATATCTATACTTCTACATGTCTACAGTATTGTGCATTGATATACAGATAGTGTATTCAATCTGTATACAGTATCATACCATGAGTTTTATATGTGTAAAGGCTATATCTATATATCTTCATGCAAACAGGTTCAAAACCAATATCTATACTTCTACATGTATACAGTACAGTGCATTCATATACAGATGGTGTACTCAATCTGTATTTAGTATCATACCATGAGTTTTATATGTGTACAGGCTATACAGTCATGCGTTGAAGTTTCTTTAGCAGGCAAACTGTACTATATGGTTTTATTTCTTTTTGACGGAAGGGATAGCAATTGCCTACCGTACTCTTTTTTGCTATACCTATTTCTCTTTCTTCACAACCCGCGAAGATGTAGCAAAATTAAAAGTGGGAAAATTTACAGAAAGGTAGAGGAAGAGAAGAATAGAAAGAAACTAGGGTATGGTAGGCACCAAGTATCCCTTCCGTCAAAAAGAAACAAAACCATATAGTACAGTTTGCCTGCTAAAGAAACTTCCACGCATGACTGTATCTATACTTCTACATATATACAGTATAGTGCATTCATATACAGATAGTGTATTCAATCTGTATACAGTATCATACCATGAGTTTTATATGTGTACAGGCTATATCTACAGTGGCTACCTAAAGTATGGGAACGCGCGAGAGAACCTTATGGGAAAAGGCGATTTTCTCGGCGCTCCCAAATACAGCGTATTCGTCGGAAAGCGACGAATTTTTTTTTGTAGGGAGCTATAGGGGTCAGCTATTAGGCAATTTTTTTTTAGATTTTTTTTATCACGGGAAGGGGTGTTTTTAAGCCGAGCCCTAAGTATGGGAACACGCGAGAGAGCCTTATGGAAATGTGGCTACTTTCGCGACCTATTATTAATGCACTATTTGTAATAAAACTACGGGAAAAGATTCAAAAAATAGAACTACGCTAGTTCTACAACATACATCATTTTCAAATTTTTTCATTAAAATTAAACCCAATGAATTTTAATTTGAAAATTGAATTTATTAATTTATCCTTTCCCCCCTTTCTTTCCCTACCCCACAGAGTTGTCGCGTTTTCATATTTCTCCCCATTAGGTAGGGAGAAAAAACATCACCCTGTTTCATAAAATGCCCACGAGAGGCATGATATGCGCCCTAGTTTAGGAGGGAGGGTTTGAAAAATATTGAAATGCAAACATCCTGTTTTGAAGTAAACGAACCGAAAGTCAAGAAGCTTTTTTGTAACTAATTTAAATATTTTTCACTTTTTCATGAAGACAACAAAGCATTTGGAGTTAGTTCATTCTAACGTGTTCGTGTAGTCTCATGTTAAACTGCCAGAATGTGCGTTAAAAAGAGTGAATTGTCCCTTGAAGCTAGAGCGAAGATCGTAGGGCTCTACAAACAGAGTCTGCCAAAATTGTCAATGCGGGCAATTGCTGCTTTAACTGGTTATGGAGTGTCGACAGTATTTCGAACAATCGATCGTTTTAAAAAAACAAATAGTTTGCAGAGCTTGCCAAGAAGTGGTCGTCCTACTACCATCACTGAATCCGATCGTCGGTATTTGAAATTATGTGCGCTTAGAAATCGGCGAAAAACTCTAGACGTTCTCACTGAAGACTTCAATTTAGGTCGCAAAAGTCCTATCAGTAAATCGGTAGTCAACCGTAGTCTACATTCTTGGGGAATTTTCGGTCGGGTAGCTTGTCGAAAGCCATTGCTTAGTGCACGGAACGTTAGAAAAAGACTCCTCTTCGCTAAAGAACACGTCAAATGGTCGAAGAAAAAATGGGAAAAAGTTCTCTTTACCGACGAATCAAAATTTGATCTTTTTGGCAGCAACCGAAGAATGTACGTCCGTAGGTTGGCGAATGAACGTTTTGTAAACAGCTGCCTGACTCCTACAATGAAACATGGTGGAGGAAACATAATGATTTGGGGTGGGATATGTACAAAAGGAGTGACACGTTTAAAAAGAATTGAAGGAATCATGGACAAGAAAGTGTATCATTCCATTCTCGTCCACCGTGCTATACCAGAAGGGAAAAAGTTACTTGGGAAAGGATTCGTATATCAAGAAGATAACGACCCCAAGCATTCATCGCATTTCTGTCGAAATTACTTAGCCAAAAAAGAGAAGTCTGGTAAGCGTGTTTCATAGTTTATATTACTAATTTATACATATATATTGGTAAAGAATTCCGTATCATTATATTATTCCCACTTGAATCACAGGTGATCTTGTGAGAATGATCTGGCCCCCTCAAAGTCCTGACCTAAATCCGATTGAATCCATGTGGGATTATGTCGATGTCAGACTACGAAAAAATGAACGTACTTCAAAAGACCAGATGTGGCATAACATACAGAGAACGTGGAATGAAGTTCCGAAGAAAGTTTTACGCAAATATATTTTTTCTATGAAAAATCGCTGTAAAGCTGTCATTCGGGCAAAAGGTGGCCATACGTCATATTGAATATACAAAAAAAAAGAAAAAATCCCGGTTTTTAAATCATTTATTGGCGTTCAATTGCGTAGTATAGCTCTTGAAAAGCAGCCACGGAGGGAAGATTACAGCATACTTAACGAATCCAAGCCCCATCTTTGGCTATGACTTTGCGTAAACGATTAGGCATTGTAGATATCACTTGAGAGAAGTAGCCTTCTAGAGAAAGTCTTTCCCACAACTCAACCAAGTGAGACCATAATTGAGCAGTGTCAAATGCCAAAACTTTACGTTCAGTGAGTCTGTCAATCATATCCAACCATACTGTTTCTAATGGCATGACATCTCCAGACTTCTTTGGCCAATCTTCTAAAACAGTCACACTGTGTGATTTCAAAAACTGGCGAACTGAAAGTGCGGTGTGCACAGGAAAGTAGTCATGAATAAGAGGGTTGTCCTGGCAGTAGGGAACGACATTTTCATTTAAGAGCTCCATGTACTGTCTGGTATCCAATCGACTATGAATTTTTTTCAGAACATTGTTGAAGTTTCCCTGCGATATAGCTCCCCAAACAGGAACACTGTTTGGTATAGTGGCATGATGAGTTCCAGCATAAAGGGAAATTTCCCCACTGGTATTGTAGCTGCATAAAGTTACATAACAATTAACAAATACTTCTAGTTTGAACTTTTCCAATCTAAATATTAACTTACATAAAACGTTGTTCGTCCGAAAACACAACAGCATTCCAAAAATTGTCGTCGTACAAGTCTAAATATTTAGTCGCGAAAGACTTTCGCTGCCTCTTCGTCTCTACATCCAATATTGGAACAAAATGAGCCATGATGTTCAGTAAATTAAGAGTTTTTCTTTAAACACAATTTTTGAATTCGATAATGAAAGTGATGAGTGGTGACACTTTATCATTCGTCTGCTTAAACACCACAAGGCTTGTGGTGTTTAAGTCACAAAAATTACCTAATAGCTGACCCCTATAGCTCCCTACAAAAAAAAATTCGTCGCTTTCCGACGAATACGCTGTATTTGGGAGCGCCGAGAAAATCGCCTTTTCCCATAAGGTTCTCTCGCGCGTTCCCATACTTTAGGTAGCCACTGTATATATCTTCATGCAAACAGGTTAAAAACCAATATCTATACTTCTACATGTATACAGTATAGTGCATTCATATACAGATAGTGTATTCAATCTGTATACAGTATCATACCATGAGTTTTATATGTGTACAGGCTATATCTATATATCTTCATGCGAACAGGTTCAAAACCAATATCTATACTTTTACATGTACACAGTATAGTGCATTCATATACAGATAGTGTATTCAATCATATATGGTTTGAGGTTACTTTAATTCTCTTCGTGAATCACGTAGTTATTTTTATGCAAAAAAATGTGTTTGATGGTAAATTTTTATTTGCAAATATTGCGGAAAAACAATCGGAAACAATGTAGTCATTTTCTTGGGGTTAGGCAAGATATTCTTCAATGAACAAAGAGAATTTTCCTATTTAATGTAATTGATTCTTTCAATTTCTTCCCGCCGAGGAGGTGAGGTAACATATCAGAATCGACCCCTAACCATATTCTGTGAAATCTGGCGGCTGGTAGCAACAGCCCGAATCTTGCAGTGCCTCTGGTGGCGACATCGCCAGTTTTGATTTTGCCGTAAAAATGTTGAGGGGGGTAAACTTTGGGGTATATAGAAGGGTTCTTTTAGTTGGTTTGACTGTAAATCATACTTTGGATTAGTATAGAGTGAAAATTTTGCATCTTTTGGCACAAAGAAAAAGATTTTAGCTTTATTTTTAGTTTTTTATATTTTTGAAAACGCCGTATTTAACACGGCGCATATGGGCGAAAACGGGGCGTACCTAATAAAGTGAACGATACCGTAGCGCCATGGGGGTTAATCCTACGACATTTTTGTGTGTATAAAAAATGTAGATCATCATTAGATCTACTGAGGAAAAAAATACAAAAAATCTAGCCCAAGCCGTTCAAGAGTATTTGCACTTTTTTTAAGACACGTAGTGCCATAAGAAAGCACTGAAAAAAGGGGGGTGTACCTAATAATTTGGTGGGTACTGTATAGATATTGCTTTTGAACCTGTTTGCATGAAGATATATAGATATAGCTTGTACATATATGTAACTCATGGTATGATAGTGCATACGCATTAAATACCAGTATATTGTATACTTTATACATGTAGAAGTATTGTTAGCCACCGAAATAAAACGCGAAACGAAAACGAGATGTGGCTAACTCAGTGGCCAAAGGGGCCACGCTTCGATGTATTAACACACCACACGAGGTTTTACACGGGAAAATTCAGGGCGACAGGTTGCGACTGTAGCCACTGCGAAAACGAAAAAGACTAACCTCGTTTCTGCATTTCCCTCCGTCATCGACTACGGCGGAAATGCAGGCGAGGGAAAAAACAAAAGAAGGGCGCTAACGCAAAAATTAGCTTTATGTGATAATGAGGTGGCGGAAGTGTGAGGGAGGGTAACCTATTACAAAAAATAAAGGGTTAGTTCAGCCAAGGTCAGACAAGTACAGACTTGTCTGCCCCTCGGCTATAACAAAACAAGCACACACACACACACACATACAGACATACAAAAAAGGAAATTAAATCACATTTAATTTCTAACGACTTCTGTCGTTAACAAGTATAGATATTGCTTTTGAACCTGTTTGCATGAAGATATATAGATACAGACAGTACACATATAAAACTCATGGTATGATAGTGCATACTCATTGAATACAAGTATATTGTATTTTGTATACATGTAGAAGTAAAGATATTGCTTTTGAACGTGTTTGCATGAAGATATATAGATATAGATCGTACACATATAAAACTCATGGTATGAAAGTGCATACACATTCGATACCAGTGTTGGGAATACAATCGCCCAACAGACAACGACAACGCGATCCGGACGCCGGACGACTGCACCCGCGCATTTGCGTGACTATTGTCTCAGTGGCCCCCGATAGGTGGCCCCAAACCCCCATTGTTTCCCCTCCTTTAATTGTTACACCCCCACTAAATGACTGTAATCTAATCAGTGTAACACGAATAGACGGTTGGATCGGACACAGTTCTTAGTGTCAATTTAATTACTCAACTTAAACTGTAAGTACGGCACGTCTCGGCGCAAAAAGTATTTACAAAGTTTACATGGTCCTTCGAAACCTAAAAGTTAATTTAAGCCAGTGAAATACTGCGTCCTTCCCATCCACCACATTCAATAATTGTAATTGTTAGGCTGTTTGGGGCCAGTGCTAAAGAAAGGCCCCTCAAACGAGGGTGTAACAATCCTTGAAAAAAAAAAGGGAAAATCTCCTTGAACAATTCAGTAAAGAAGGGCGGCCATTAACCACGCTAAAAGACACGTGTAAGCCTAAGGCTTCCACTGACACACGCAGTTAATAGCCACCGTTCTTTCCCTCTTTCTTTAAATTTCTGGAATCGTAATCGCCTCTCACACAGCAGCCAAGAAAAAAAAACCCACAATAGCGTCTCTCGAACTTTCCCCTTCTTGACTATTGGCTACCTCGCCCTATTTGTTAATTGAATTAGTAATAACAAGCTCTATCTTTATCTCGACTAAATTAGAGAGGAGTACCGTAAGGTCTCCAAACAAAAAAGCAAAATAGGCAGGAAAAGTCAGAGAATCAAGAGGGCGCAGTTGCGCCGAGACGGGCTTTTACCCGCTTGGGTAGAACCGCCCCGTCCACCCCCGGCGATAGAGCGGATTCCGGACGACCAGTTGCCAACAGGAGCTCGAGCACCTGGTCTCCAACCATTCTTGGAAATTGCCCGCAGAATTCTCACCGTCGAACAACTGGCAGAAGCAACCCGCCCACTATACTACGGTGATATCCGCTACGCGCCTCCAGGAGTTCCGGTGGGTTACCCACAACCCGTGCCAGTGCCTGCACCGATAACCGTGCCAGTACCCGCACCACAACCCGTGCCAGTACCAGCACCACGACCCGAGCCCCAGGATCGCTTATCCAACCGAGCCGGTAGCTGCAGATCCAAACGAGTCGTCAGAAGAGGAGGAAGACGAACTCCAACTCTGTTGGGTAAGCTTGTGCGGGTCGTCGGAAGAAGACGATACCTCCACGGACGAGGATCAGAGCGGATACGGTTGGGCAGCGGAAAGAACAGCTTACATCAGAGCAGGCGAGGCAAGGCAAATGCGCGGCACTTTCACCGGGCGACAGAATCCGGGCTGGACTAGAAGAAACACCAGGGGAAGGGAGCAAAGGTAATAATACCAGCATTGTATTCATGGAGAGGGCAGCGAAAGAGAACTGCTAAATACATCTGGTAAAAATTGCATATGCTGTCCATTCTTCTTCAAAAATTGTTCTAGTTTAAGGAGCCCGGGTAACCGGTGACTTCAAAAAATCTCCCTCTCTCTCTCACTCTGTAGCTCTCAGTCACCGCAAGTGGCGCTACTACTAAAAAAAAATCTCTCTCGCTCTATCACCCTGTAGCGACCACTAGGGATCGGCCCCGACCTAAATCGGGGTGCTTTTTTGCCAATCGGGTTTTGCTATTCGGGGCGCGGGGAGGGGCATTCGGGGTTCGGGGCGGAAATTTTCGAACCCCGATTACAATCGGGGTTTAATCGGGGGTTGTAAACGGGGATACAACCCCGATTGTTATTAATCGATCCACGTGAAAACTTAATCGATATATTAAAATCGATTATCATTACGGTAATCGGGGTATTCGCCCCGATCACAAACCCCGTAGGCCAGCAAATTTCGCCCCTTTTTTAAATATCGCGCCTCAATCCGCCATTTTTGCATATGGCGTCGGGGTAATCGGGTTTACCTCAGGTTTTGCCCCGCCCCGCCCTGGCTGACGAAATGCCAAACCGATTCAGCCCCGATTGCCTTTTTCCGGGGCAGGGCGGGGCGGGAAAACCGATTAGAGCCAATCGGGGCCGATCCCTAGCGACCACCGCATGTGGCGCTACTAAAAAAAAACTCTCTCTCTCTCTTGTTATAGTGACCACAGCCTGTGGCGCTACTACTAAAAATACATCAAACCTGTTGATGCAAGGAGCCAGGAAATTACACTAGATCCAAAGAAAGTCATCTGTACCACGAACCCCTAAGGAAATAAGCATCCACGACTAAAAACAAACAGGCTGATCTATTAATAAAATTTAAACTAAATTAAATTTTCTCCCTCTTCTCACAACTCAATCTCAGAAGCTACTTACTTAGAAGCCACCTTCTTAGAAAAATGGCTCCAACGACAAAAGGCTCGAGAACGACCGTTAAGGGCCACATAACAAAAACAATCAACCTGATCAATGGGTTGAAAACCGTGATGACACAAGAAGAGCTCAACAACCTAGAAATCTTGGAAACCAAGCTTATAGGATACTACGAAACCTACAAAGGATTCTTGAACACAATCCAAGATGAACTCAATGACGCCGATGCAGACCAGGCGGAGTACGATGCCGAAACCGACATCACGTACCAAACACAAGACGATGTGTTAAACGCCAACGCAGTCATCAAGCTAAAACGCCGGGAATGGCTAAATATGCTAAAGAAAAAAGAGAAAGAGGAAGAAGAAAGAAAACAAGAACAAAAAGAAGAAGAAAGAGACAAACGAATTCTAGCCCTCATCCAACAACAAGTGATGAACCAGGCAACCACAACCCGCGACATAATCACACAAGTGATTGCAGCCATACCTACGCCTCAAGCGCCAGTGGTCAACGTAACCACAGCAGCTCCATCGCAATCGACACATTCGATGAGACTGCCACAAAGGCAAATTAAACATTTCAAAGGGGACATTTTAGAATGGACCCAATTCTGGGAATCGTTCAATGCGGCGATTCATTCCTCAACTCTTACCAACGTCCAAAAGTTTGATTATCTTAAAGAGTATTTGAAAGGCGAAGCTAACTTAATTGTTAATAATCTTGAATTAACAGATGCTAACTACCAGGTAGCCATCGACGAGTTAACAAGAAGATATGGCAAAAAACAGGTCATGATCGACGCTCACTTCAACAAACTGCATACCTTGCAGCCCGTGAAAGACGGAAACGATGTGCAAGCCCTTAGGAGTCTTCAGCTGAATCTTCAATGGCACATCAGTGCCTTGGAGACATTAGGAATCCCCACGACTTCTTTCGGGGGACTCCTCGGTACTCAACTAATCAAATTAATTCCCTCAAGTTTACAGCTAGAATGGGCAAAATCAGAGCCCAACAAATCAACGGACATTGAAGGGGTAATTAAATTTATCGGCGACCAAGTCGACGCAGCCGAAAGATTCAACTGGATTAGAGGAGTAGAAAAGGATAAACCAGCTCCAGCTCCTAAACAACCGAAGCCTTTCAGCCCACCTCTAGCAACAGCGTCCCAACTGGCCGTTGGCGCTAAATCAAATCCAACCCCACAGGTCAAACCCACTTTAAAATCTAAAAGTGTTAAATTTAACCCTAGTTGGATAGAATGCCAAAGGCCTTGTATATTTTGCGGGCAAATTCACTGGCCCACAAGATGTCGAACAGACTTGGCGGAGAAGAAATCAATCATCAACAATTTAAAAAGATGCGGGAATTGTTTCGGAGGAAAGCACGAACTCAAGGATTGCACATCCCCCCCGGAACTGCAAGAAATGTGGAGGGAGACACCATTCCGCCCTCTGCGACAAAGGAGACATAAGAGTCTCCAAACCATCCAAATCGGCAAGCATCGTGGCAAGCAACTCTATCTAGGCCACTACAGCCTGCGCAAGTACGTTCGGGCAGTTAATGTTAAAAACGGCAACAGTGATTGTTAACGGACCAGACGGAAGCGAAGTTAGAGCAATTTTATTTGCTGACGACGGAAGTCATCGATCATGGGTGCTAAAATCGCTCTCATCGCAACTCAAATTTAAAACAGTAGCGGTAGAAAATATCAGCACGAGAGTGTTTAAGAAAAAGGAAGCTAGCCAACCCGAAATGACAAAAACCGTTGAAATGCAAGTAAGGGGCACCTGGAAAGGCACCCCAAAAAATACATTAATCGCTTTAGAATCAGACCACATTGCAGATACTGGCCCTTACATAAGATCCGAATTTGCAAGGAGCCTCTGGATCCAAAATGAAAAAATGGCTGACGACAGATTTGAAATGGCACATAGGGAAGAGGAGCCAATTGGAATTCTAGTTGGAATAGACCAAATGTTCCAGGTCATGTCAAATGAAGCAGCAATTCAGAGTCCGTGCGGATTACGCGCATTCAAAACGAAGCTGGGAAGAATGATAGCCGGTCCCTCACAAGAAACCAATTCTAAGACAGGCAATCAAATAATCCAGCACCTAATTTTAACATCCAATTATCCAGTACCGCAGATAACGTCATCGTTCGCAACGAGCAGCCGAATCGAAAGGAAAGAAAGTCCAACCCAGTCAATCAGAACCCTAACGGGAAAGGAGACTGGTAAAGCCAGCCTCCAAAATCCACAACCAGGAACATCACCTTCAGATGCACCAACAGGATCCTGCGGAGAAAAAGACACGAAACGGGTTGAACACGACGAAATAACGGCTACTAATTTCGACCTCTCTCTCTTTTGGAGAATAGAAAATTTTGCGAACCTAGAAGGCGTTGAAGCAGTGAAGTCAGAGGATCGTTTCGACTCCTTTTACGAAAAAATAACAAGGTGGCCAGACGGAAGATACTGTACACCAATACCTTGGTCGACAGATAAGTGGAGACTCCAGAAAAACCTACCTTTGGCCACTGGAAGGGTAGAAAGTACGATAAGCAGACTGAGAAAAAATCCAGGAGACTTGGTGAACTCTAACCAAGAAATCCAAAAACTAATCGATAGCAAATTCGTGGAAGAAGCAAACATTGACTACAACCAGCCCCATACTTATCTTCCACATCACCCGGTATTCAGAATCGACAAAACAACAACGAAAATAAGACCCGTTTTCGATGGAGCGGCAAAGACCAAATTTGGTCCTAGTCTAAACGACGTGCTGGAGACCGGACCGAACCTTAATCCCGATCTCCTATCGGTATTAATGCGATTTCGAAATTACAAGATCGCCTGGATTGCGGACATTGAAAAAGCCTTTCTCAACATCGCCTTGCAGCCTGAAGACGCAGAAGCAATCAGGTTTTTATGGCCCAAGGATCCAGCAGTGGCTGGATCCCCGCTCATAGCTTATAAGTGGAAAAGGGTGCCCTTCGGCCTTAGTCCTAGCCCCTTTCTGCTACGTGTAACTATAAACAAGCATCTTAAAACACTAAAATCTCGTTTTCCAGAAACAATAGAGCAGCTGGAAAAGAATCTATACGTAGACGATTACCTTGGCGGAGCGAACAATGTGACAATCGCCAAACAAAGAGTCGACGAAACCGACAAGATTTTCAGCGACGCCCAACTCAACATGAGAAGCTGGGCAACGAACAGTGACGAGCTAAGACAACACTTGAAGGAGAAAGGGCTGTCGAACCAAGTCGTCGGCCTACTCTCCCCAGCGTTGGACGGCCAACAAAAGGTGCTAGGTATCCGGTGGGACACCGGATCCGAATCCTTTCAATTCGATCCCACAGCGATAATCCAAGCGGTAGAAGAAGTAGGAACAGAGGTCACAAAAAGGAAAATTTTTAGCATCTCGGCAAGGATTTTCGATCCAATCGGATTTTTAGCACCTACTGTACTTCTATTTAAAATTATTTACCAGAAACTTTGGGAAAAGGAGATAGGTTGGGACCAAATTGCTCCAGCCGAAATTCAGAAATCGTGGAAGCTCGTGATGACGAGCCTAAGCGATTTCACCCAATTGAAGATTCCACGCTGGATTGGATTGTCAGAAATAGTCATCTCCCATGAACTTCACGTTTTCGGAGACACGCATCAGAAGCAGCGTACGGAGCCGTAGCATACGCACGACTCCAAAGGAGACACGAAAAACCGTACGTCATCCTACTAACAAGCAAGACTAGAGTTGCTCCTATACTCAAGAAAAAAGTAACATTACCTCGGTTAGAATTACTAAGCTCACTTTTAGCCGTACGGCTAGGTAAAGCCGTCAAAACAGCAATGCAAATTCAGCATTGGAGAACAATTTACTGGTCGGACTCCTTAGTCTCACTAGGATGGATCAGAGGCGAACCAAACAAATGGAAGCCATTCGTTCGGAACCAAGTAGAAACGATAAGAAAATTCTCTCAGCCCGAGTGGTGGAGACACTGTCCAGGTCTCCAAAATCCGGCCGATCTTGCCTCGCGGGGAGCGCCAGCGCCAACACTGGTAACTTCAACTCTATGGTGGTACGGCCCGATTTGGCTCAAAGGAGATGAATCGGAATGGCCAGATTCCCCCAACACCCAAATTCCACAAACAATCCAATTCGAAATTGAATCAGAAGCAAGGAGCACGACGGTCAGCACAACAGCAGCCATCACAGCTCCAACAACCACCATCGAATGGAATTTGGACAGAATATCTACTTGGAATCGACTAGTAAGAAGAACGGCATGGATAGCACGATTCCTAAGACGGAGTCATGGGATGTTAAGACCCCCTGGACAAGAATTTATGGAGTCAATAAAGGTATTCGAAAAGGTGATCCAAATTAACCGATTATCTAGAGAAGAATTGGACGAAGCGGAGCTGACTATTTATCGGCAGCTCCAACGGGAGCGAAACCCCAAAGCATTTGAATCTCTGCAGCAGGACAACACAATCCAGGCCAAGGAGAAAATTGCATCTCTCTGCCCAATCTGGGACCAAAGAGACAGACTCATCCGTGTACAAGGAAGAGTGTCACTTGCTTTAAGGGATCGAAATATCGAACCCCCAATTCAGCTTCCTGCAAAACATTTAATAATCTCATTTCTAATCACAGATAAACACGAGTCTTTACTACATGCAGGAGTAAAAGGAACACTATCGGAACTAAGGGAAAAGTTCTGGATAGTGAAGGGACGGCAGCAAGTAAAAACCACTTGGTTCGCTTGTGTTGAATGCCAAAAACTAACGTCACCACCGTTCCAAGAACTAGCAGCCCCACTTCCGTTAAATCGACTCCGCCAGGCGCAAGCATTCCACATTACAGGAGTGGATTTCGCTGGACATTTGTTTTACAAACCAGCCCCATCCAGAAAGAAAGCGAAAGCCCTGACATCAGTCCAGGACCTGACTTCAACAGACGATCCAAATAAAGAGCCAGCTGAGGAGCTTCTCGCAGAAGAAGACGCTCCAAATGAAGCTCCGCTCGCAGGCGAAGAAACGCCAACAGAAAAGGATATCGAAATCCAAGATATTCCACCGACAACGACTAAAGCTAAGAAGACTAATCAGCTCAAAAGTTATGCTTGTCTTTTTACATGTGCCGTCACTCGTGCGATTCATCTGGAACTGATGCCGGATATGACTGCACGCTCCTTTCTATTTGCCCTCCGCAAATTCGCAGGTAGACGAGGACCTATATCGGTGATGTATTCCGACAATGCACAAACGTTCCGATGTCTCGAACGACACTTAAAACTACTCAACTCCGATCCGACTGTCCAGGATTATCTTGCCGCCAGGAAGACTCTCTGGATATATTCCGCCAGCCTAGCCCCCTGGTGGGGCGGGTTCTGGGAACGAATGGTGAGGAGCGTCAAAGATCTGCTTCGGCGCTCCAACGGTCGAGCCTGTCTGGACTACATGGAATTGGAGGCAAGCTTAATTGAGATAGAAAGCGTGATTAACGAACGCCCGCTCAGCTATATCGGTGAAGGAGCCGATGATCTGATCCCGATTACTCCCAACCAATTCCTCAACAATCGACGTTCCACTCGAGCAGACCCGGAACCAGCCGCCAATTTACTAGCTCCAACATCTACTAGCACCAAGTTGTTAGAAATGGATAAGCTCAGAAGAGAATACGTCGCCGACATCTGCTCCAGATTCGTGGACGACTATTTACGTCAATTGGACAACTTTCACTCCAAGGGGAAGTCCGGAAGGAAAATACGCCTAGGAGAAATCGTCGTAATCCTCGACGAAAACTCAAAACGTTTAATGTGGTCGGTAGGAGTAGTCAAAGAATTAATACACAGTCGGGACGGACTTATTCGGTCTGTGATGCTGAAAATCCCCAATGGGAACATTATTAATCGAGCAATTCAGTCCCTTCACCCCACAGAACTAAGAGAAGATCGAGATGAGGACGTCGAGGTTGAAAATCCGGAGCCGATCCAGGAGCCGGATGAGGATCTAGCTCCACTCATCCCAGCGCCGGAATTTGAGCCAGATGTCAGAAACGCTGTGTCTGCTGCCGGAGAGACGGACAGCGTCGTCGGAGAAGTCGAGCCAGAGGTTACGGGCTCTAGTGGGGAGTACGTTGGGAATACAATCGCCCAACAGACGAAGACAACGCGATCCGGACGCCGGACGACTGCACCCGCGCATTTGCGCGACTATTGTCTCAGGGGCCCCCGATAGGTGGCCCCAAACCCCCATTGTTTCCCCTCCTTTAATTGTTACACCCCCACTAAATGACTGTAATCTAATCAGTGTAACACGAATAGACGGTTGGATCGGACACAGTTCTTAGTGTCAATTTAATTACTCAACTTAAACTGTAAGTACGGCACGTCTCGGCGCAAAAAGTATTTACAAAGTTTACAACCAGTATATTGTATACTGTACACATGTAGAAGTACAGATATTGCCTGTACACCTATAAAACTCATGGTATGATAGGGCATACACATTAAATACAAGTATATTGTATACTGTATACATGTAGAAGTATAGATATTGCTTTTGAACCTGTTTGCATGAAGATATAAAGATATAGACTGTACACCTATAAAACTCATGGTATGATAGTGCATACACATTAAATACAAGTATATTGTATACTGTATACATGTAGAAGTATAGATATTGCTTTTGAACCTGTTTGCATGAAGATATAACGATATAGACTGTACACCTATAAAACTCATGGTATGATAGTGCATACACATTGAATACAAGTATATTGTATACTGTATACATGTAGAAGTATAGATATAGCCTGTACACATATAAAACTCATGGTATGATAGTGCACACACATTGAATACAAGTAAATTGTATACTGCATACATGTAGAAGTATAGATATTGCTTTCGTTTAGCTCGATGGAGTATGCAGCTGCAAGGGTTGGATATCAAAATCGTACATCGCAGTGGGCGGCTCCATACGGATGCTGATGTCTTGTCGCGCCATCCCTTCGACCCTCCTGAAGCGCTCGAGCAGATTCCTACCTTGGCCGTCACGGCTGTCGGACCAAATGAAATTCGATTGGCGCAGCATTCAACACCATGGGTTCAGGGGATCATCACAGAGTTGGAGCGAAACGACGTGAATCGCCGAAGTCACCAGCGATCGAGGGGTTACGAATTAAGGGATGGAATCCTGTATCGTCGTAGGATAAGCGGGGGGAGGGCTTTTGTTTGCTTATGCCTACCACCTTCCCTTATTGAGCAAGTACTGTTGGCCTGTCATGACGATGTTACCGCAGGACACCTCGGGGTAACGCGCACGGTAGATAAAATTCAGAAACGCTACTACTGGCCAAAGATGTGCAGACAAATTGTGAGCTATGTCCGTGGGTGTGTAGACTGCCATACCAAAAAGAAACCGCTCCAGAGGCCTGCTGGTCTCCTAAAAAGTTAGAGCCCAGAATCCTTTTGAAAAAGTCGGATTAGACCTAACAGGCCCGTTTTCTTTATCCAAGGCGGGGAATAGGTACGCAATTGTGGCCGTTGACTATTTAACAAAATGGGTTATAGCGGATCCTGTACAAAATGCAAAAACCCGGGAGGTGGTCGATTTCTTCGTAAGGAGGGTGGCATGGGGCTCCTGTATTTTTGATCTCTGACCGGGGTAAATGCTTGACGTCCACGTTCGCGGAACAGTTGTTCAAGGCCCTACAGACAAATCACCTGGTAACGGCAGCCTACTGTTGTGGACTCACCTATCCCGATCCCTCTTACACCTTTACCCCAGCAAGAAAGCGAGACAAGCAAGTCCAAATGGGATATATTCTTGTATTTTCCACGGACTAACGTCCAACCCTCCACTAGCCCAGTCGTTTGTCAAGTGTCCAAAGAGAGCTCTTCCTTGTCACCAACACACCCACGACCCCTCTGGCAAGTCACACACACACACACACACACACACACACACAGGGAAACTGGGGGAGAGGCTAGGAGGTGGGCGGTGTACCTACCGTACACACACACGTATACACACCTAGGGAGACTCGGTACGATCGTACCGCAACACTCGGCCTTTCCTGACTCGATTTCGAACAAAAACATATAAACAAAAATAAACACACTTTTTCCATGGGAGATGAGCATTGTCTGATTTTACACCAACCCCCTTCTTTTTTTAATGGGACAAAATTCTAACAACATATACGGGGAATAACTGATTGGGAATTTTGATGACTTCTTTTTCTTCTGTCGACGAAGCCGCTGACAATACGGTACTGGTTACTGAGAAGACGGATATAAAGATAAAGAAATCTACTAGGGCTTTAGTTTATGAGAAGGAGTTTGTATCCATTTAAACGGATGTAAACAAAAAACAAAAAAAAAAAAAAAACAAACAAACAAAAAACCAAAAAAAAAAACAAAGAAAAAAAAAAGTAAATAAATTTTGACGTATACTCTTGATAATTGGAGGGTGGGAATAACTTGAAAGCGGATTATTTGAAAAAGAAAAAGTCAGATCACACTCACACCAAACCGATTTACCACTTACTGAGGACGAAATCTGCGAGATGCGTTGGAAGACGACGACGACGACCACTAGATGATGGGGCTAATGAAAGCTTCTCTACTTCCGGTACTACCATATCTTCCGATTCCTTATTCGATTTCTTTTCCGACGATCCTACAGGTTGAGGGACTGGTATGGGTGTCTGTTCTTCCTCCTCGTCTTCAAAAATAACTTCTCGTGGACGAAACTTTCTGATTTGCGCCACATGCGCATTAAAACGGCGGTGCTTCTTTTTAGTTCTTCTCTCTGGTGGGTCTTCGACGAGATAAGTCGTAGGACATAATTTGTCCCCTGATCCGACTTGTTTAACTACTTGGAACGGGCCGGTAAACTTTGGCAGGAACTTTTTAGTCTTTCCTTTCTTCTTTGGCTTACGCCGCACTAACACCATTTCACCTGGTTTTAACGGTTCCATGACTCGACGACGTAAATCCGCCAATGCTTTCACTTTGGACTGTTTCTCAATGACACGAATCTTTACTTCCCTTCTTAAGTCATCAACACGCGACCGAAATTCTTCAAATGACTGTGGCCGATCCGCTGGCCAGCAAAGAGCATTATCCAATGGCGTTCTTGGTTTACGGCCGAACACAACTTCAAATGGCATTTTCTCCGTCGTACTCTGCACTGATGTTTTGATGGCAAATGCTACTTCTTTCAGGTGCATGTCCCAGTCGTTGTGGTCAGTATTTACATACGCTGCAATGGCCAATGCTAGAGTTCGGTTGACTCGCTCGACCAAACCTGACGTTTGTGGATGCTCACCGGTTGCGAAAACGTGTTTGATGCCCAATCTTTCCATTGCGTCCGCTGTAATCTTGGCGGTAAAAGCTGTACCTTGATCTGAGATGATTCGAGACGGGCAACTGTGTGTGTACACCACATTATTCGTGAGGAATTCAACCGATTTCTCTGCTGTTGTGTCTGGAACGGCGGCTATTTCAACATACTTAGACAGGGCGTCTATGGCAACAATGATGTGTTGATTCCCTCGTACCGTCTGCTTAAAGGGGCCCAGATGATCGACGACGACTGATTCAAAACAACTTGATGGAGGTGGAATCGGTTGCAACAAGCCAAATGGCTTACCGGTTTGGTGTTTATGTAACTGACAATAAAGACATGATAGAACATATTTACGGACATCGACTGAAATTCGGGGCCACCAGTACCGCTGTCGGACTCTCGCCAAAGTTTTCTCCACACCCATATGACCCGCTGCTGGAACATCGTGACAAAAGTAAAGAACAGTATTACGTAAGGTGTTAGGGATACACATAGCAAAGTTATTTTTAGTTTTATGATATAAGACACCATTTTGTGTACAAAAATGTTTCGAAAATTTAGCTTTATTTTTACATTGTAAAGAAAATATAGGACCAAGTTGAGGATCCACTCTCTGTTGGAATCTCAACTCGCTTTGCTCTAGCCCTGCTGGCAAATTGAATTTACTGACAAATGAACAAACCACTTCGGTTGAAGAAAAGCCGTCTGTTGCATCAACAAGAGGGCTTCTCGATAAACCGTCCGCCACACAATTCGTTACCCCTCGGATGTGATTAATTTCAAAATCATATCCTTGCAACGCAAGTATCCATCGACCAAACTTGCCCATCTGATTTTTGTTCAGCAGCCACTTGACAGCCGAGCTGTCCATCTCTACCTTGAACTTTTTCCCATACAGATAGGGCCTAAATTTCTCTAGTGCCCACACCAAAGCCAAACACTCTAATTCGTTGCAATGCTGCTTTTTTTCTGCATCGCTCAAACTACGACTGATATATGAAATCGGTCGCAACCCCTCTCCGTCATTCTGAAGCAACACTGCACCGAGTCCTTCTTGGCTTGCATCCGTTTGAACGGTCACTTCCAATTCGTCGTTGAAATGCGCCAGAACCGGAGCATTTGTCAGCAACTGAACCAGCTGGTTCTTTGCTTCCTCCTCCTCTTTCCCCCATGTCCACTTAACATTTTTCTTAAGAAGGTGAAACAGTGGCTGGCCGATGGTCGCGAAGCCGGATACAAACTTGCGGAAGAATGATGCAACGCCAATAAAACTCCGTAGTGTCTTGACGTTTTTGACCGGCATCTCTGCCAGCGCTCGCACTTTCTCTGGATTAGGTCGTAGTCCCTGTTGGTCAATGATGTGACCAAGGTGAAAAACGCGATCTGTTGCAAACACGCACTTTCGGGGATTAATTGTCAATCCGGCGTCCTCAATTGCCGTGAGAACAAGGTCCAGCCTCTCCAGAAATTCCTCCCACCGACTTCCAAACACCAGACAATCATCCAAGTAGACCAGGCACATTGACCATTTTAAATGACGCAGAACCCGATCCATCAAACGCTGAAAACATCCTGGTCCGTTGTGAACCCCTTGAGGCATCCGTGTGAACTCGAATAATCCATCAGGAGTGATAAATGCCGTTTTCTCAATGTCCTTTTCTGCTACAGGAACTTGGTAGTACCCGGACAGAAGGTCGATTGAGGCGAACCACTTGGCACCGGCCAGCCGGTCGAAAATGTCGTCAGCTCTCGGTAGGGGGTACGTGTCCCGCTTGGTGACGGCGTTCAAGCGGCGGTAGTCAGCGCAGAAACGATAATCTTGGTCTTTCTTTCTTACGAGGACCACTGATGCCGCCCACGGACTGGTGGAGGGACGTACTAGTCCTTGGCGGAGAAACTTGTCAACTTTTTGGGCTATTATTTTCCTTTCTGTTGAGGAAACTCGGATCGGGTTGGATCGAACTGGTTTAGCCTCGCCTGTGTCGATGGTGAACTCAACTAGAGAAGTGGAACCGAGCTTCTCGCTGCTAGGAAAACATTTTTGATGTTTAGACAAGACGAAAAGCACTTCTTGGCGCATTTCTTCTGTCAGTCCAGAGCCCAACTGAATTTCCTCTTCGGGTGTTGTGAACGGTTCTGGTTCGTAGTGAACCGCAGAACACACATGTTCTTCTCCTTTTTCCTCTTTTACTTTACCTCCTTTCTGCCACCAATCAGCGTCTTCAATAAGTTGTACCTTTGCGTCATAAGAAAACTCGATAACTGTCAAGCGATCTCTTGGTTTAAACTCCAATGTCGCCCCACTCAAATTCAAAACCGGCACATACACGACCCCTTTTTCAATACACACGAGGCACGACGGAATACACCATTCCTTTCCAGGAAATGAGTTTCGATTAGGCCGTACGAGAACGGTCCCGCTTTTTTTTCTTTTAATTTACACCGCACAAATTTTAACGATTCACTCGGTACATTTGTTCTCCACTGTACTTCCACTTGTTGACCACACATTCTGTTTTTTACTTTCCGGTCTTCTTGAAATGAACAAATCAAATCGTCAGACACACAGAAGTTTTCATCTTCCACTCCCTTACATTCAAAGACGAGGTCGTTCTGAAAATCGTCGATGATTGGCTTGAATGTGTCCGAATAAAATTCTCGAACGCGCACGAGTCCAAAACTCACTGTCTTCTTTTCCTTTTTTGACTCTAAAATAGAGATATCAGCCGATTTTTCTTCACTTCCTCCGACGCTTTTCCCTTCACTTCCATCCTCTATTTGTTGCGCTAACGGGACAATTTTTCCTTCTCTCACAATCAAGTCTGTCTTGCTACCAACTATCCAGTCGACTCCAAGAATGAGAGGGAAAGGTGGATGTTTAACTGACGCAACTCGTTTCACTTCCGTTTTTCTACCTTTCCACGTAACTTCCATGTTTACAAACGAGTCAATTGCCACTGTTTTACTATCCCACCCTCGAAATCGCACACTGGGACCTACACATTCGTTCAGTTTTTTGGCGAGGCTACGACGAATGGCACTCGAGCTCGCGCCTGAATCCACCAATGCCACAACCGCACCAATTCCATCAATGTTTACCGTGATGATGGGGAGAGGAGCACTGCAGGGGGACTTTCTGTAACCCGTCAAAATCGGCCCTGCTCCGAACGGGAAAGCTACTTTTTTGCAGGACAATCTTTGGCGATGTGACCAATTTTGCCGCATCCAAAGCATTGTCGATCGCTGACTGGTACGAAGCCACGGCCGACACCTCCACTCGTTCGCCCTCTTCCATCCGGATCCGAACCTCTCCCTCGTCCAGCCGGGGAAACAGCTGCTGCTCCACCTCCACTACGTCCGACTGGCCCCAACCTTCCGATGACCATCCGTTCGATTCTGGCCGCCAAATCATCCACTGAGAAGCCAGGAGAAAGAGGCCCTGTTGCTGGGGTCGCCGTTGTTGCAGACCAACTGACTGGTAAAGCGGCACATGCCGTGTAAAAGGCGGCTATGTTTGCTGGCGCAGCTTGGAGAATCGATGCCTGGTTCTTCCAGTCACTCAGGCCATCAGTCATGGCCTGTACCTTCTGTTGATCGGTGAGTGTGACTGGTGACATCAACAGCAGTTTCTCCTTTGCCACTGCGTACTGCATGATGGCCTCGCCGGGCTGCTGCACACGTGCCGTCATCCTGGTCGTCCACTCACTCAACGGGAGCGTTGATGGGAACGCCGCCCTGAACGCTGCTGACCAGGCTGGCCAATCCAAATTGATCCTTCCAACTCGCGCATGCCATTCCACCGCTGATCCTCCTAGACGTCGAACAGCAACCAAAACTTGTTGCTGGGCAGTCCATCCCTCCGTTACAGCCAATGCCTCGATTCGATCGATGAACTCGGTCGCCAACTCTTCTGCGTTACCTAAAAACTTGGGAATAGACTCAACCAAAGAATTATCAATTCTAACGGGCCCCCCGCCACCAACGCCACCACCGCCGGCTACCGGTACTGCCTGGGCTTGCAGTGCTGCAATTAAGTTATTATTGACCTGCACGGCCTGTTGTAATTGATTCTGTATACCTGCAGTTGCTGTGGCTGACGCTTGTTGCTGTGCTGCGAATGCAGCTGTCATGTCCTGAACAGCATCGACTAATGGTTGAATATTCGCCATATTGTCTGTGACACTACCGTCACTATCCGAATCAGTCCAGAATAACACTGATGGTAACGTATACTCAAGACGCCCACCTTGAGACCGATAAGGGGCTACTCGTACAGGAATTCTCGAACTTGGTAACGAATCTGGCGTGTCACTGTCGTCTACTCGTCGTTGTAAAAGGTGTCAAACCAGTCGATGGGACAACTGCCCCTCTATTGTAAACTGTACTACGAGTATTTATTTGAAAAGGAACTGCAGATGGTTTTGAATTTTTAGGTTGTTGATGACCACTAGAAAGTTTAGGTGGCATTAACTTGAATTATTACTCAGGATGGCTGAGATACATACCGATACATAATGTGACAGAACTCATTGACCGACAGGGTTCAATATCAACATACACTTACATATATGAAATATAAATTCAGAGAAAAAAAAAAAAAAAAAAAAAAAAAAAAAAAAAAAAAAAGAGAAGAGAAAAAAAAATAATTGTACTCACACGAACATCACCAGACTACCACTTGACTGCTGGGTCTCTGTGGGGAGAAAAAAAAACATCCCTCTTCTAGACACCAATTGTTGTGGACTCACCTATCCCGATCCCTCTTACACCTTTACCCCAGCAAGAAAGCGAGACAAGCAAGTCCAAATGGGATATATTCTTGTATTTTCCACGGACTAACGTCCAACCCTCCACTAGCCCAGTCGTTTGTCAAGTGTCCAAAGAGAGCTCTTCCTTGTCACCAACACACCCACGACCCCTCTGGCAAGTCACACACACACACACACACACACACACACACAGGGAAACTGGGGGAGAGGCTAGGAGGTGGGCGGTGTACCTACCGTACACACACACGTATACACACCTAGGGAGACTCGGTACGATCGTACCGCAACACTACCATCCTCAGTGTAACGGGTTGGTCGAACGCTTCAATCACACGTTCGCCGAAATGCTGTCAATGTACGTCAGTTCCTGCCACGATGACTGGGATGACATTGTGGATTTTATGGTTTTTGCCTACAACACCAGTCGGCAGGAAATGACCGGCTTAACGCCTTTTTATCTCTTATATGGAAGGGAGGCCGTCCTTCCAGTGGACGTCGCACTCGGGAACAACCCGAACCCCGCAGCAAAAAACCCCCGGCATCTAGCCACCGAACTAGCTGGTATTCGTGAACAAGTGAAGAGACGCCTACTCATGGTGCAGGCAAAACAAAAACTACGTTATGATCGCCGTCATCGTGAAGTGTCATATGCGGTCGGTGAATTAGTGTGGGTCTACAGACCAGTGCGAAAACGTGGCCGTTCTGAGAAACTTTTGCATCCCTATCACGGGCCGTACAAAATTACCCGAAAACTGAATGATCTTAACTATTTAGTTGTTCGAGTCGGTAAACGACAGAAGCTCGAAGAGCGCGTTCACGTCGGAGCCTCAAACGTTTCCAGAAACGTCAAGCAGAACCACATGAAGCTCTTACTAAAGGAAGCATACCCGTGGAAGAGTGGGAGCAGTGGTTGCAAAACAAGGCGTGATACGAAAACCTGGCCAGCAGAGACAAGGAGGCGACGTCCATCCCGCTCGTCCAAGCGAAGAGTGCGCCACCCAGCAGAGTGAGGACCATGCCGCTCAGCAGAGCGAAGATTGTGCCGCTCAAGAGAGCGATGGTCATGCCGCTCAGCAGAGCGAAGATTGTGCCGCTCAAGGGAGCGAGAGCCATGCCGCTTGTGTAAGCGAAGATTGTGCCACCCGTGAGGGTGACGATGGTAATGCCACCGGTGAAGTAATTAAAGAACTGGCTAGCCAGAGAGCAAAGAAAGTTGAACGTTCAGGTCAAGCTGCAACAGTCAAAGAGTCAAAAAGGCATGTTCTTCGCCAAAAAGTAAATTAAAATCCCCAGATTTTTTTGTTTATCAATGATCGGGGTCGATCATTTTTCTCGAGAGGGGAACATGTCACGTGCGTATGTGTTACGTCTGTTGGGTGTCGAGAGTTGGGCAAACGTTTGGTGACAGACGATCGACGGAGATGTGAATGTGACCTTCACATCTCCCATGTATATAAGGGGAAATGGGGAACCTAGATCAGGTGTTAGTATCATTTTGGTGTTAAGTGGAATCAGTTCTTCTATGAGGGTGTAGTGTTAGTTGGTGGTGGCACTGTCGGCTGTAGTTCTAGACTTAGCGTAGTAAAGTGTAGTGTAGTGAAGTGTAGTGTAGTTAGCCGGCAGCGACAACCTTTGTGGGAGCCGGGCTTGTATTTCTGCAGCAAGCCGGCCCTTTAAAGGCCGTTTACTGAGTCTGACTGGCGGCGTGAGAAGCTTGCTCGTGACAATATATAGATAATGCCTATACACATATAAAACTCTTGGTATGTGCATCCGCATTGAATACAAGTATATAGATATAGACGGTACACATATAAAACTCATGGTATGATAGTGCATAAACATTGAATACAAGTATATTGTATACTGTATACATGTAGAAGTATAGATATTGATTTTGAACCTGTTTGCATGAAGATATATAGATATAGCCTGCACACATACAAAACTCATGGTATGATAGTGCATACACATTGAATACAAGTATATTGTTTACTGCATACATGTAGAAGTATAGATATTGCTTTTGAACCTGTTTGCATGAAGATACTGTATATAGATATAGCCTGTACACATACAAAACTCATGGTATGATAGTGCATACACATTGAATACAAGTATGTTGTATACTGCATACATGTAGAAGTATAGATATTGCTTTTGAACCTGTTTGCATGAAGATATATAGATATAGACTGTACCCATATAAAACTCATGGTATGATAGTGCATACACATTGAATACAAGTATATTGTATACTGTATACATGAAAAAGTATAGATATAGCCTTTACATATATAAAACTCATGGTATGATAGTGCATACACATTGAATACAAGTATATTGTATACTGTATACATGTAGAAGTTTAGATATTGGTTTTGAACCTGTTTGCATGAAGATATATAGATGTAGACGATACCCATATAAAACTCATGTTTTGATAATGCATACACATTGAATACAAGTATATTGTATACTGTATACATGTAGAAGTATAGATTTTGCTTTTGAACCTGTTTGCATGAAGATATATGGATATAGACTGTACACATATAAAACTCATGGTATGATAGTGCATACACTTTCAATACCAGTATATTGTATACTGTATACATGTAGAAGTATAGATATAACTGTACCCATATAAAACTCATGGTGTTTCCAAGAGGATATATAGATATAGACTGTACACTTATAAAACTCATGGTATGATAGTGCATGCACATTGAATACAACTATATTGTATACTGTATACATGTAGAAGTATAGATATAGCTTGTACACATATAAAACTCATGGTATGATAGTGCATACACATTGAATACAATTATATTGTTTACTGCATACATGTAGAAGTATAGATATAGCTTGTACACATATAAAACTCATGGTATGATAGTGCATACACATTGAATACAATTATATTGTTTACTGCATACATGTAGAAGTATAGATATTGCTTTTGTACCTGTTTGCATGAAGATATATAGATATAGCTTGTACACATATAAAACTCATGGTATGATAGTGCATACACATTGAATACAAGTATATTGTATACTGTATACACGAAGAAGTATAGATATTGCTTTTGAACCTGTTTGCATGAAGATATATAGATATAGACTGTACACATATAAAACTCATGGTATGATAGTGCATACACATTGAATACAAGTATATTGTATACTGTATACATGTAGAAGTATAGATATTGCTTTTGAACCTTTTTGCATGAAGATATATAGATATAGACTGCAAACATATAAAACTCATGGTATGATAGTGCATACACATTCAATACCAGTATGTTGTAAACTGTATACATGTAGAAGTATAGATATAGACTGTACCCATATAAAACTCATGGTATGATAGTGCATACACATTGAATACAAGTATATTGTTTACTGCATACATGTAGAAGTATAGATATTGCTTTTGAACCTGTTTGCATGAAGATATATAGATATAGCCTGTACACATATAAAACTCATGGTATGATAGTGCATACACATTGAATACAAGTATATTGTATACTGTATACATGTAAAAGTATAGATATAGCCTTTACACATATAAATCTCATGGTATGATAGTGCATGCACATTGAATACAAGTATATTGTATACTGTATACATGTAGAAGTTTAGATATTGGTTTTGAACCTGTTTGCATGAAGATATATAGATATAGACTGTACCCATATAAAACTCATGGTATGATAGTGCATACACATTGAATACAAGTATATTGTATACTGTATACATGTAGGAGTTTAGATATTGGTTTTGAACCTGTTTGCATGAAGATATTTAGATATAGACGGTACACATATAAAACTCATGTTGTGATAATGCATACACATTGAATACAAGTATATTGTATACTGTATACATGTAGAAGTATAGGTATTGCTTTTGAACCTGTTTGCATGAAGATATATGGATATAGACTGTACACATATAAAACTCATGGTATGATAGTGCATACACATTGAATACAAGTATATTGTATACTGTATACATGAAGAAGTATAGATATTGCTTTGAACCTGTTTGCATGAATATATATAGATATAGCCTATAAACATATAAAACTATTGGTATGTGCATACACATTGAATACAAGTATATTGTATACTGTATACATGTAGAAGTATAGATATTGCTTTTGAACCTGTTTGCAAGAGGATATATAGGTATAGACTGTACACATATAAAACTCATGGTATGATAGTGCATACACATTCAATACCAGTATATTGTATACTGTATACATGTAGAAGTATAGATATAGACTGTACCCATATAAAACTCATGGTATGATAGTGCATACACATTGAATACAAGTATATTGTTTACTGCATACATGTAGAAGTATAGATATTGCTTTTGAACCTGTTTGCATGAAGATATATAGATACAGCCTGTACACATATAATACTCATGGTATGATAGTGCATACACATTGAATACAAGTATATTGTATACTGCATACATGTAGAAGTATAGATATTGCTTTTGTACCTGTTTGCATGAAGATATATAGATATAGCTTGTTCACATATAAAACTCATGGCATGATATTGCACACACATTGAATACAAGTATATTGTATACTGTATACACGAAGAAGTATAGATATTGCTTTTGAACCTGTTTGCATGAAGATATATAGATATAGATTGTACACATATAAAACTCATGGTATGATAGTGCATACACATTGAATACAAGTATATTGTATACTGTATACATTTAGAAGTATAAATATTGCTTTTGAACCTGTTTGCATGAAGATATTTAGATATAGACGGTACACATATAAAACTCATGTTGTGATAATGCATACACATTGAATACAAGTATATTGTATACTGTATACATGTAGAAGTATAGGTATTGCTTTTGAACCTGTTTGCATGAAGATATATGGATATAGACTGTACACATATAAAACTCATGGTATGATAGTGCATACACATTGAATACAAGTATATTGTATACTGTATACATGAAGAAGTATAGATATTGCTTTGAACCTGTTTGCATGAATATATATAGATATAGCCTATAAACATATAAAACTATTGGTATGTGCATACACATTGAATACAAGTATATTGTATACTGTATACATGTAGAAGTATAGATATTGCTTTTGAACCTGTTTGCAAGAGGATATATAGATATAGACTGTACACATATAAAACTCATGGTATGATAGTGCATACACATTCAATACCAGTATATTGTATACTGTATACATGTAGAAGTATAGATATAGACTGTACCCATATAAAACTCATGGTATGATAGTGCATACACATTGAATACAAGTAAATTGTATACTGTATACATGTAGAAGTATGGATATTGCCTTTGAACCTGTTTGCAAGAGGATATATAGATATAGACTGTACACATATAAAACTCATGGTATGATAGTGCATACACATTGAATACAAGTATATTGTATACTGTATACATGTAGAAGTATAGATATAGACTGTACCCATATAAAACTCATGGTATGATAGTGCATACACATTGAATACAAGTATATTGTTTACTGCATACATGTAGAAGTATAGATATTGCTTTTGAACCTGTTTGCATGAAGATATATAGATACAGCCTGTACACATATAATACTCATGGTATGATAGTGCATACACATTGAATACAAGTATATTGTATACTGCATACATGTAGAAGTATAGATATTGCTTTTGTACCTGTTTGCATGAAGATATATAGATATAGCTTGTTCACATATAAAACTCATGGCATGATATTGCACACACATTGAATACAAGTATATTGTATACTGTATACACGAAGAAGTATATAAATATTGCTTTTGAACCTGTTTGCATGAAGATATTTAGATATAGACGGTACACATATAAAACTCATGTTGTGATAATGCATACACATTGAATACAAGTATATTGTATACTGTATACATGTAGAAGTACAGTACCCCAAACGATTAGGTACACCCTCTCTTTTTCAATGCATTCTTATGGCACTACGTGTCTCAGGAAAACTAATAATATCTTTTTAACCGTTGAGCTAGAATTTTTTTTCTTACTTCTTCTATCAGGATAAAGGCGCGCTACAAATCTTATGTGCATGAAAATGTATGAGTAACACCTAGTTCGATAAAGTATCGTTCACTTGATTAAGTACATACCCTTTTCCCCCATAAGCACCATGTTAAAACCGGCGTTTTCCAAAATTTAAATAAAATACTTCAAAAAAGATATAAATCCTTTTTTGTGCTAAAAGATGCGCCATCCTTTATTCTATTGAACATGATAATCTTTTCTAATTTGACAAAATTAAAAATACTTCCGTATACCTCAAAGCTTACACCCTCAATTTCTTGAGAGAAAACCATGATTGCCTGCTTGCGCACTAGGGCGATAATGTTTTCTCAGAAAATTTGGGTGACCCAACTTTGAGGTATAGGGAGTATTTTTTAAATTGTCGAAATAGAAACATTCATCACCTTTCACAGAATAAGCATGGCACATCTTTTAGCACAAAAACGGATTTTTAACTTTTTGAAAGTATTTTTTTTAATTTTGGAAACGCCGTGTTTTAACATGGCGCTTATGGGGAAAGGGTATGTACTTAATCAAGTGAACGATACTTTATCGACCTAGGTGTTACTCATACAATTTTTTCATGCACATAAGATTTGTAAAGCGTCTTTTCTCCTGATAGAAGAAGTAAGGAAAAAAATTCTAGCTCTAACGGTTAAAAAGACATTTAAGTTTTCCTGAGACACGTAGTGCCATAAGAATGCATTAAAAAAGAACGGGTGTATCTAATCGTTTGGTGGGTACTGTATAGATATTGCTTTTGAACCTGTTTGCATGAAGATATATAGATACAGCCTGTACACATATAATACTCATGGTATGATAGTGCATACACATTGAATACAAGTATATTGTATACTGCATACATGTAGAAGTATAGATATTGCTTTTGTACCTGTTTGCATGAAGATATATAGATATAGCTTGTTCACATATAAAACTCATGGCATGATATTGCACACACATTGAATACAAGTATATTGTATACTGTATACACGAAGAAGTATAGATATTGCTTTTGAACCTGTTTGCATGAAGATATATAGATATAGATTGTACACATATAAAACTCATGGTATGATAGTGCATACACATTGAATACAAGTATATTGTATACTGTATACATTTAGAAGTATAAATATTGCTTTTGAACCTGTTTGCATGAAGATATTTAGATATAGACGGTACACATATAAAACTCATGTTGTGATAATGCATACACATTGAATACAAGTATATTGTATACTGTATACATGTAGAAGTATAGGTATTGCTTTTGAACCTGTTTGCATGAAGATATATGGATATAGACTGTACACATATAAAACTCATGGTATGATAGTGCATACACATTGAATACAAGTATATTGTATACTGTATACATGAAGAAGTATAGATATTGCTTTGAACCTGTTTGCATGAATATATATAGATATAGCCTATAAACATATAAAACTATTGGTATGTGCATACACATTGAATACAAGTATATTGTATACTGTATACATGTAGAAGTATAGATATTGCTTTTGAACCTGTTTGCAAGAGGATATATAGATATAGACTGTACACATATAAAACTCATGGTATGATAGTGCATACACATTCAATACCAGTATATTGTATACTGTATACATGTAGAAGTATAGATATAGACTGTACCCATATAAAACTCATGGTATGATAGTGCATACACATTGAATACAAGTAATTGTATACTGTATACATGTAGAAGTATGGATATTGCCTTTGAACCTGTTTGCAAGAGGATATATAGATATAGACTGTACACATATAAAACTCATGGTATGATAGTGCATACACATTGAATACAAGTATATTGTATACTGTATACATGTAGAAGTATAGATATAGACTGTACCCATATAAAACTCATGGTATGATAGTGCATACACATTGAATACAAGTATATTGTTTACTGCATACATGTAGAAGTATAGATATTGCTTTTGAACCTGTTTGCATGAAGATATATAGATACAGCCTGTACACATATAATACTCATGGTATGATAGTGCATACACATTGAATACAAGTATATTGTATACTGCATACATGTAGAAGTATAGATATTGCTTTTGTACCTGTTTGCATGAAGATATATAGATATAGCTTGTTCACATATAAAACTCATGGCATGATATTGCACACACATTGAATACAAGTATATTGTATACTGTATACACGAAGAAGTATATAAATATTGCTTTTGAACCTGTTTGCATGAAGATATTTAGATATAGACGGTACACATATAAAACTCATGTTGTGATAATGCATACACATTGAATACAAGTATATTGTATACTGTATACATGTAGAAGTACAGTACCCACCAAACGATTAGGTACACCCTCTCTTTTTCAATGCATTCTTATGGCACTACGTGTCTCAGGAAAACTTAAATATCTTTTTAACCGTTTGAGCTAGAATTTTTTTTCTTACTTCTTCTATCAGGAGAAAAGGCGCGCTACAAATCTTATGTGCATGAAAAAATTGTATGAGTAACACCTAGTTCGATAAAGTATCGTTCACTTGATTAAGTACATACCCTTTTCCCCCATAAGCACCATGTTAAAACCGGCGTTTTCCAAAATTTAAATAAAATACTTCAAAAAAGATATAAATCCTTTTTTGTGCTAAAAGATGCGCCATCCTTTATTCTATTGAAACATGATGAATCTTTTCTAATTTGACAAAATTAAAAAATACTTCCGTATACCTCAAAGCTTACACCCTCAATTTTCTTGAGAGAAAACCATGATTGCCTGCTTGCGCCACTAGGGCGATAATGTTTTCTCAAGAAAATTTGGGTGACCCAACTTTGAGGTATAGGGAAGTATTTTTTAAATTTGTCGAAATAGAAAACATTCATCACCTTTCAACAGAATAAAGCATGGCACATCTTTTAGCACAAAAACGGATTTTTAACTTTTTTGAAAGTATTTTTTTTTAATTTTGGAAAACGCCGGTTTTAACATGGCGCTTATGGGGGAAAAGGGTATGTACTTAATCAAGTGAACGATACTTTATCGACCTAGGTGTTACTCCTACAATTTTTTCATGCACATAAGATTTGTAAAGCGTCTTTTCTCCTGATAGAAGAAGTAAGGAAAAAAATTCTAGCTCTAACGGTTAAAAAGACATTTAAGTTTTCCTGAGACACGTAGTGCCATAAGAATGCATTAAAAAAGAACGGGTGTATCTAATCGTTTGGTGGGTACTGTATAGGTATTGCTTTTGAACCTGTTTGCATGAAGATATATGGATATAGACTGTACACATATAAAACTCATGGTATGATAGTGCATACACATTGAATACAAGTATATTGTATACTGTATACATGAAGAAGTATAGATATTGCTTTGAACCTGTTTGCATGAATATATATAGATATAGCCTATAAACATATAAAACTATTGGTATGTGCATACACATTGAATACAAGTATATTGTATACTGTATACATGTAGAAGTATAGATATTGCTTTTGAACCTGTTTGCAAGAGGATATATAGATATAGACTGTACACATATAAAACTCATGGTATGATAGTGCATACACATTCAATACCAGTATATTGTATACTGTATACATGTAGAAGTATAGATATAGACTGTACCCATATAAAACTCATGGTATGATAGTGCATACACATTGAATACAAGTAAATTGTATACTGTATACATGTAGAAGTATGGATATTGCCTTTGAACCTGTTTGCAAGAGGATATATAGATATAGACTGTACACATATAAAACTCATGGTATGATAGTGCATACACATTGAATACAAGTATATTGTATACTGTATACATGTAGAAGTATAGATATAGACTGTACCCATATAAAACTCATGGTATGATAGTGCATACACATTGAATACAAGTATATTGTTTACTGCATACATGAAGATATATAGATATAGCTTGTTCACATATAAAACTCATGGCATGATATTGCACACACATTAAATACAAGTATATTGTATACTGTATACACGAAGAAGTATAGATATTGCTTTTGAACCTGTTTGCATGAAGATATATAGATATAGATTGTACACATATAAAACTCATGGTATGATAGTGCATACACATTGAATACAATTATATTGTATACTGTATACATTTAGAAGTATAAATATTGCTTTTGAACCTGTTTGCATGAAGATATTTAGATATAGACGGTACACATATAAAACTCATGTTGTGATAATGCATACACATTGAATACAAGTATATTGTATACTGTATACATGTAGAAGTATAGGTATTGCTTTTGAACCTGTTTGCATGAAGATATATGGATATAGACTGTACACATATTAAAACTCATGGTATGATAGTGCATACACATTGAATACAAGTATATTGTATACTGTATACATGAAGAAGTATAGATATTGCTTTGAACCTGTTTGCATGAATATATATAGATATAGCCTATAAACATATAAAACTATTGTATGTGCATACACATTGAATACAAGTATTGTATACTGTATACATGTAGAAGTATAGATATTGCTTTTGAACCTGTTTGCAGAGGATATATAGATATAGACGGTACACATATAAACTCTCATTGTATGATAATGCATACACATTCAATACAAGTATATTGTATACTGTATACATGTAGAAGTATAGGTATTGCTTTTGAATGTTGCATGAAGATATATGGATATAGAATGTACCCATATAAAATATCATGTATGATAGTGCATACCACATTGAATATAACGTATAATGTAATACTGTATACCATGGTAGAAGTATGGATGCCTTTGAACCTGTATTGCAAGAGGAATATATAGATATAGACTGTACACATATAAAACTCATGGTATGATAGTGCATACACATTGAATACAAGTATATTGTTATACTGTATACATGTAGAAGTATAGATATAGACTGTACCCATATAAAACTCATGGTATGGTATGATAGTGCATACACATTGAATACAAGTATATTGTTTACTGCATACATGTAGAAGTATAGATATTGCTTTTGTACCTGTTTGCATGAAGATATATAGATATAGCTTGTCACATATAAAACATGACATGATATTGCACACACATTGAATACAAGTATATTGTATACTGTATACACGAAGAAGTATAGATATTGCTTTTGAACCTGTTTGCATGAAGATATATAGATATAGATGTACACATATAAAACTCATGTGTATGATGTGCATACACATTGAATACAAGTATATTGTATACTGTATACATTTAGAAGTATAAATATTGCTTTTGAACCTGTTTGCATGAAGATATATAGATATAGACGGTACACATACACATATAAAACACATGGTATGATAGGGATACACATTGAATACAAGTATATTGTATTCTGTATATATGTAGAAGTAAAGATATTGCTTTTGAACCTGTTTTGCGAAGATATATAGATATAGACTGTACACCTATAAAACCATGGTATGATAGTGCATACATATTGAATACAAGTATATGTACACTGTATACATGTAGAGTTTGAAGTATGATATAGCCTGTATACATATAAAACTTATGTATGATAGTGCATACATGTAGAAGTATAGATATTGCTTTGAACCTGTTTGCATTAAGATTTATAGATATAGCCTGTACACATAAAAAAACTCATGGTATGATAGTGCATACAGATTGAATACAAGTAAATTGTATACTATATACATGTAGAAGTATAGATATAGACTGTACACCATATAAAACTCATGGTATGATAGTGCATACACATTGAATACAAGTAAATTGTATACTGTATACATGTAGAAGTATAGATAGCTTTTGAACCTGTTTGCATGAAGATTAAGATATATAGATATAGACAGTACACATATAAAACTCATGGTATGATAGTGCATACACATTGAATACAAGTATATTGTATACTGTATACATGAAGAAGTATAGCTATTGCTTTTGAACCTGTTTGCAGGAAGATATATAGATACAGCCTGTACACATATAAAACTCATGGTATGATAGTTCATACACATTGAATACAAGTATATTGTATACTGCATACATGTAGAAGTATAGATATGCTTTGAACCTGTTTGCATGAAGATATATAGATACAGACTGTACACATATAATACTCATGGTATGATAGTGCATACACATTGAATACAAGTATATTGTATACTGTATACACGTAGAAGTATAGATATTGCTTTTGAACCTGTTTGCATGAAGATATATAGATATAGATTGTACACATATAAAACTCATGGTGTGATAGTGCATACACATTGAATACAAGTATATTGTATACTGTATACATTTAGAAGTATAAATATTGCTTTTGAACCTGTTTGCATGAAGATATATAGATATAGACGGGACACATACACATATAAAACACATGGTATGATAATGATACACATTGAATACAAGTATATTGTATTCTGTATATATTAGAAGTAAGATATTGCTTTTGAACCTGTTTCCACGAAGATATATAGATATAGACGGTACACCTATAAAACCATGGTATGATAGTTCATACACATTGAATACAAGTATATTGTACACTGTTACATGTAGAAGTATTGATATAGACTGTATACATATAAAACTTATGGTATGATAGTGCATACATGTAGAAGTATAGATATTGCTTTTGAACCTGTTTGCATAAAGATTTATAGATATAGCCTATACACATATAAAACTCATGGTATGATAGTGCATACCATTGAATACAAGTATATTGTATACTGTATACAGGTAGAAGTATAGATATAGACTGTACCCATATAAAACTCATGGTATGATAGTGCATACACATTGAATACAAGTATATTGTATACTGTATACATGTAGAAGTATAGATATTGCTTTTGAACCTGTTTGCATGAAGATATATAGATATAGACAGTACACCTATAAAACTCATGGTATGATAGTGCATACACATTAAATACAATTATATTGTATACTGTATACATGTAGAAGTTTAGATATTGGTTTTGAACCTGTTTGCATGAAGATATATTGATATAGACTGTACCCATATAAAACTCATGGTATGATAGTGCATACACATTGAATACAAGTATATTGTATACTGTATACATGTAGAAGTTTAGATATTGGTTTTGAACCTGTTTGCATGAAGATATATAGATATAGACGGTACACATATAAAACTCATTTTGTGATAATGCATACACATTGAATACAAGTATATTGTATACTGCATACATGTAGAAGTATATATATTGCTTTGAACCTGTTTGCATGAAGATATATGGATATAGACTGTACACATATAAAACTCATGGTATGATAAGTGGATTCACATTCAATACCAGTATATTGTATACTGTATACATGTAAAAGTATAGATATTGCTTTTGAACCTGTTTGCATGAAGATATATGGATATAGACTGTACACATATAAAACTCATGGTATTGATAGTGCATACACATTCAATACCAGTATATTGTATACTTTATACATGTAAAAGTATAGATATTGCTTTTGAACCTGTTTGCATGAAGATATATGGATATAGACTGACACATATAAAACTCATGGTATGATAGTGCATACAATTGAATACCAGTATAATTGTATACTGTATACATGTAGAAGTATAGATATAGACTGTACCCATATAAAACTCATGGTATGACAGTGCATACACATTGAATACAAGTAAATTGTATACTGTATACATGTAGAAGTATGGATATTGCCTTGAACCTGTTGCAAGAAGATATATAGATATAGACTGTACACCTATAAAACTCATGGTATGATAGTGCATACACATTGAATACAAGTATATTGTTTACTGCATACATGTAGAAGTATAGATATTGCTTTTGAACCTGTTTTCATGAAGATATATAGATAGCCTGTACACATATAAAAGTCATGGTATGATAGTGCATACACATTGAATACAAGTATATTGTATACTGCATACATGTAGAAGTATAGATATTGCTTTTGTACCTGTTTGCATGAAGATATATAGATATAGCTGTTCACATATAAAACTCATGGTATGATAGTGCATACACATTGAATACAAGTATATTGTATACTGTATACACGAAGAAGTATAGATATTGCTTTTGAACCTTTGCATGAAGATATATAGATATAGACTGTACACATAAAAACTCATGGTATGATAGTGCATACACATAGAATACAAGTATATTGTATACTGTATACATGTAGAAGTATAGATATAGACTGTACCCATATAAAACTCATGGTATGATAGTGCATACACATTGAATACAAGTATATTGTATACTGTATACACGAAGAAGTATAGATATTGCTTTTGAACCTGTTTGCATGTAGATATATAGATATAGACTGTAAACATATAAAACTATTGGTATGTGCATACACATTGAATACAAGTATATTGTATACTGCATACATGTAGAAGTATGATATAGACTGTACCCATATAAAACTCATGCTATGATAGTGCATACACATGAATACAAGTATATTGTATACTGTATACATGATAAAAGTATAGATATAGCCTTTACACATATAAAACTCATGGTATGATAGTGCATACACATAGAATACAAGTATATTGTATACTGTATACAGTAGAAGTATTGATATTGGTTTTGAACCTGTTTGCATGAAGATATATAGATATAGCCTGTATACCTATAAAACTCATGGTATGATACTTTAACACATTGAATACACTATGTGTATATGAGGCACTATATTGTATACAGATTTAAATACACTATATGTATATGAATGCACTATACTGTATACATGTAGAAGTATAGATATTGGTTTTGAACCTGTTTGCATGAAGATATATAGATATAGCCTGTACACATATAAAACTCATTGTATGATACTGTATACAGATTGAAACACAAGTATATGAGTGTATACTGTATACATGTAGAAGCATAGATATTGGTTTTGAACCTGTTTACATGAAGATATATAGATATAGCCTGTACACATATAAAACTCATGGTATGATAGTGCATACACATGGAATACAAGTATATTGTATACTGTATACATGAAGAAGTATAGATATTGCTTTGAACCTGTTTGCATGAATATATATAGATATAGCCTATAAACATATAAAACTATTGGTATGTGCATACACATTGAATACAAGTATATTGTATACTGTATACATTTAGAAGTATAAATATTGCTTTTGAACCTGTTTGCATGAAGATATTTAGATATAGACGGTACACATATAAAACTCATGTTGTGATAATGCATACACATTGAATACAAGTATATTGTATACTGTATACATGTAGAAGTATAGGTATTGCTTTTGAACCTGTTTGCATGAAGATATATGGATATAGACTGTACCCATATAAAACTCATGGTATGATAGTGCATACACATTGAATACAAGTAAATTGTATACTGTATACATGTAGAAGTATGGATATTGCCTTTGAACCTGTTTGCAAGAGGATATATAGATATAGACTGTACACATATAAAACTCATGGTATGATAGTGCATACACATTGAATACAAGTATATTGTATACTGTATACATGTAGAAGTATAGATATAGACTGTACCCATATAAAACTCATGGTATGATAGTGCATACACATTGAATACAAGTATATTGTTTACTGCATACATGTAGAAGTATAGATATTGCTTTTGAACCTGTTTGCATGAAGATATATAGATACAGCCTGTACACATATAATACTCATGGTATGATAGTGCATACACATTGAATACAAGTATATTGTATACTGCATACATGTAGAAGTATAGATATTGCTTTTGTACCTGTTTGCATGAAGATATATAGATATAGCTTGTTCACATATAAAACTCATGGCATGATATTGCACACACATTGAATACAAGTATATTGTATACTGTATACACGAAGAAGTATAGATATTGCTTTTGAACCTGTTTGCATGAAGATATATAGATATAGATTGTACACATATAAAACTCATGGTATGATAGTGCATACACATTGAATACAAGTATATTGTATACTGTATACATTTAGAAGTATAAATATTGCTTTTGAACCTGTTTGCATGAAGATATATAGATATAGACGGTACACATACACATATAAAACACATGGTATGATAATGGATACACATTGAATACAAGTATATTGTATTCTGTATATATGTAGAAGTAAAGATATTGCTTTTGAACCTGTTTCCACGAAGATATATAGATATAGACTGTACACCTATAAAACCCATGGTATGATAGTGCATACATATTGAATACAAGTATATTGTACACTGTATACATGTAGAAGTATTGATATAGCCTGTATACATATAAAACTTATGGTATGATAGTGCATACATGTAGAAGTATAGATATTGCTTTTGAACCTGTTTGCATTAAGATTTATAGATATAGCCTATACACATATAAAACTCATGGTATGATAGTGCATACAGATTGAATACAAGTAAATTGTATACTATATACATGTAGAAGTATAGATATAGACTGTACCCATATAAAACTCATGGTATGATAGTGCATACACATTGAATACAAGTAAATTGTATACTGTATACATGTAGAAGTATAGATATTGCTTTTGAACCTGTTTGCATGAAGATATATAGATATAGACAGTACACCTATAAAACTCATGGTATGATAGTGCATACACATTGAATACAAGTATATTGTATACTGTATACATGAAGAAGTATAGCTATTGCTTTTGAACCTGTTTGCATGAAGATATATAGATACAGCCTGTACACATATAAAACTCATGGTATGATAGTTCATACACATTGAATACAAGTATATTGTATACTGCATACATGTAGAAGTATAGATATTGCTTTTGAACCTGTTTGCATGAAGATATATAGATACAGCCTGTACACATATAATACTCATGGTATGATAGTGCATACACATTGAATACAAGTATATTGTATACTGTATACACGAAGAAGTATAGATATTGCTTTTGAACCTGTTTGCATGAAGATATATAGATATAGATTGTACACATATAAAACTCATGGTGTGATAGTGCATACACATTGAATACAAGTATATTGTATACTGTATACATTTAGAAGTATAAATATTGCTTTTGAACCTGTTTGCATGAAGATATATAGATATAGACGGGACACATACACATATAAAACACATGGTATGATAATGGATACTCATTGAATACAAGTATATTGTATTCTGTATATATGTAGAAGTAAAGATATTGCTTTTGAACCTGTTTCCACGAAGATATATAGATATAGACTGTACACCTATAAAACCCATGGTATGATAGTTCATACACATTGAATACAAGTATATTGTACACTGTATACATGTAGAAGTATTGATATAGCCTGTATACATATAAAACTTATGGTATGATAGTGCATACATGTAGAAGTATAGATATTGCTTTTGAACCTGTTTGCATAAAGATTTATAGATATAGCCTATACACATATAAAACTCATGGTATGATAGTGCATACAGATTGAATACAAGTATATTGTATACTGTATACAGGTAGAAGTATAGATATAGACTGTACCCATATAAAACTCATGGTATGATAGTGCATACACATTGAATACAAGTATATTGTATACTGTATACATGTAGAAGTATAGATATTGCTTTTGAACCTGTTTGCATGAAGATATATAGATATAGACAGTACACCTATAAAACTCATGGTATGATAGTGCATACACATTAAATACAATTATATTGTATACTGTATACATGTAGAAGTTTAGATATTGGTTTTGAACCTGTTTGCATGAAGATATATTGATATAGACTGTACCCATATAAAACTCATGGTATGATAGTGCATACACATTGAATACAAGTATATTGTATACTGTATACATGTAGAAGTTTAGATATTGGTTTTGAACCTGTTTGCATGAAGATATATAGATATAGACGGTACACATATAAAACTCATTTTGTGATAATGCATACACATTGAATACAAGTATATTGTATACTGCATACATGTAGAAGTATATATATTGCTCTTGAACCTGTTTGCATGAAGATATATGGATATAGACTGTACACATATAAAACTCATGGTATGATAGTGCATTCACATTCAATACCAGTATATTGTATACTGTATACATGTAAAAGTATAGATATTGCTTTTGAACCTGTTTGCATGAAGATATATGGATATAGACTGTACACATATAAAACTCATGGTATGATAGTGCATACACATTCAATACCAGTATATTGTATACTTTATACATGTAAAAGTATAGATATTGCTTTTGAACCTGTTTGCATGAAGATATATGGATATAGACTGTACACATATAAAACTCATGGTATGATAGTGCATACACATTCAATACCAGTATACTGTATACTGTATACATGTAGAAGTATAGATATAGACTGTACCCATATAAAACTCATGGTATGATAGTGCATACACATTGAATACAAGTAAATTGTATACTGTATACATGTAGAAGTATGGATATTGCCTTTGAACCTGTTTGCAAGAGGATATATAGATATAGACTGTACACATATAAAACTCATGGTATGATAGTGCATACACATTGAATACAAGTATATTGTTTACTGCATACATGTAGAAGTATAGATATTGCTTTTGAACCTGTTTCATGAAGATATATAGATATAGCCTGTACACATATAAAACTCATGGTATGATAGTGCATACACATTGAATACAAGTATATTGTATACTGCATACATGTAGAAGTATAGATATTGCTTTTGTACCTGTTTGCATGAAGATATATAGATATAGCTTGTTCACATATAAAACTCATGGTATGATAGTGCATACACATTGAATACAAGTGTATTGTATACTGTATACACGAAGAAGTATAGATATTGCTTTTGAACCTCTTTGCATGAAGATATATAGATATAGACTGTACACATATAAAACTCATGGTATGATAGTGCATACACATAGAATACAAGTATATTGTATACTGTATACATGTAGAAGTATAGATATAGACTGTACCCATATAAAACTCATGGTATGATAGTGCATACACATTGAATACAAGTATATTGTATACTGTATACACGAAGAAGTATAGATATTGCTTTTGAACCTGTTTGCATGTAGATATATAGATATAGCCTATAAACATATAAAACTATTGGTATGTGCATACACATTAAATACAAGTATATTGTATACTGCATACATGTAGAAGTATAGATATAGACTGTACCCATATAAAACTCATGCTATGATAGTGCATACACATTGAATACAAGTATATTGTATACTGTATACATGTAAAAGTATAGATATAGCCTTTACACATATAAAACTCATGGTATGATAGTGCATACACATAGAATACAAGTATATTGTATACTGTATACATGTAGAAGTATTGATATTGGTTTTGAACCTGTTTGCATGAAGATATATAGATATAGCCTGTATACCTATAAAACTCATGGTATGATACTGTATACAAATTGAATACACTATGTGTATATGAATGCACTATATTGTATACAGATTAAATACACTATCTGTATATGAATGCACTATACTGTATACATGTAGAAGTATAGATATTGGTTTTGAACCTGTTTGCATGAAGATATATAGATATAGCCTGTACACATATAAAACTCATTGTATGATACTGTATACAGATTGAACACACTGTCTGTATATGAGTGCACTATACTGTATACATGTAGAAGCATAGATATTGGTTTTGAACCTGTTTACATGAAGATATATAGATATAGCCTGTACACATATAAAACTCATGGTATGATACTGTATACAGATTGAATACACTATCTGTATATGAATGCACTATACTGTATACATGTAGAAGTATAGATATTGGTTTTGAACCTGTTTGTATGAAGATATATAGATATTGCCTGTACACATATAAAACTAATGGTATGATACTGTATACAGATTGAATACACTATCTGTATATGAATGCACTATACTGTATACATGAAGAAATAAAGATATTGGTTTTGAACCTGATTGCATGAAGATATTTAGATATAGCCTGTACATGTATAAAACTTATGGTATGATACTGTATACAGATTGAATACACTGTCTGTATATGAATGCACTATACTGTATACATGTAGAAGTATAGATATTGCTTTTGAACCTGTTTGCATGAAGATAGATAGATATAGCCGGTACACATAAAAAACTAATGGTATGGTACTGTATACAGATTGAATACACTATCTGTACATTAATACAAAATACTGTATACATGTAGAAGTATAGATATTGGTTTTGAACCTGTTTGCATGAACATATATAGATATAGCCTGTACACATATAAAACTCATGGTATGATACTGTATACATGTAGAAGTATAGATATTGGTTTTGAACCTGCTTGCATGAACATATATAGATATAGCCTGTACACATATAAAACTTATGGTATGATACTGTATACAGATTGAATACACTATCTGTATATGAATGCACTATACTGTATACATGTAGAAGTATAGATATAGCCTGTACACAAATAAAACTCATGGTATGATACTGTATACAAATTGAATACACTATCTGTATATGAATGCACTATACTGTATACATTTAGAAGTATAGATATTGGTTTTGAACCTGTTTGCATGAAGATATATAGATATAGCCTGTACACATATCAAACTCATGGTATGATACTGTATACAGATTGAATACACTATCTGTATATGAATGCACTATACTGTATACATGTAGAAGTATAGATATAGCCTGTACACAAATAAAACTCATGGTATGATACTGTATACAATTGAATACACTATCTGTATATGAATGCACTATACTGTATACATTTAGAAGTATAGATATTGGTTTTGAACCTGTTTGCATGAAGATATATAGATATAGCCTGTACACATATCAAACTCATGGTATGATACTGTATACAGATTGAATACACTATCTGTATATGAATGCACTATACTGTATACATGTAGAAGTATAGATATAGCCTGTACACAAATAAAACTCATGGTATGATACTGTATACAAATTGAATACACTATCTGTATATGAATGCACTATACTGTATACATTTAGAAGTATAGATATTGGTTTTGAACCTGTTTGCATGAAGATATATAGATATAGCCTGTACACATATCAAACTCATGGTATGATACTGTATACAGATTGAATACACTATCTGTATATGAATGCACTATACTGTATACATGTAGAAGTATAGATATAGCCTGTACACAAATAAAACTCATGGTATGATACTGTATACAAATTGAATACACTATCTGTATATGAATGCACTATACTGTATACATGTAGAAGTATAGATATTGGTTTTGAACCTGTTTGCATGAAGGTATATAGATATAGCCTGTACCCATATAAAACTTATGGTATGATACTGTATACAGATTGAATACACTATCTGTATATGAATGCACTATACTGTATACATCTAGAAGTATAGATATAGCCTGTACACATATAAAACTCATGCTATGATACTGTATACAGATTGAATACACTATCTGTATATGAATGCACTATACTTTATAGATGTAGCAGTATAGATATTAGTTTTGAACCTGTTTGCATGAAGATATATAGATATAGCCTGTACACTCATAAAACTCATGGTATGATACTGTATACAAATTGAATAAACTATCTGTACATCAATGCACTATACTGTATACATGTAAAAGTATAGATATTGGTTTTGAACCTGTTTGCATAAAGATATATAGATATAGCCTGTACACGTATAAAACTCATGGTATGATACTGTATACAGATTGAATACACTATCTGTATATGAATGCACTATACTGTATACATGTAGAAGTATAGATATAGCCTGTACACAAATAAAACTCATTGTATGATACTGTATACAGATTGAATACACTATCTGTATGTGAATGAACTATACTGTATATATGAAGAAGTATAGATATTGGTTTTGAATCTGTTTGCATGAAGATATATAGATATAGCCTGTACACATATAAAACTTATGGTACGATACTGTATACAGATTGAATACACTACTCTGTATGTGAATGCACTATACTGTATACATCTAAAAGTATAGATATAGCCTGTACACATGTAAAACTCATGGTATGATACTGTATACAGATTAAATACACTATCTGTATATGAATGAACTATACTGTATATATGAAGAAGTATAGATATTGGTTTTTAACCTGTTTGCATGAAGATATATAGATATAGCCTGTACACATATAAAACTCATGGTATGATACTGAATACAGATCGAATACACTATCTGTATATGAATGTACTATACTGTATACATGTAGAAGTATTGATATAGCCTGTACACATATAAAACTTATGGTATGATACTGTATACAGATTGAATAAACTATCTGTATGTGAATAAACTATACTGTATATATGAAGAAGTATAGATATTGGTTTTGAATCTGTTTGCATGAAGATATATAGATATAGCCTGTACACATATAAAACTTATGGTACGATACTGTATACAGATTGAATACACTACTCTGTATGTGAATGCACTATACTGTATAGTTCTAAAAGTATAGATGTAGCCTGTACACATGTAAAACTCATGGTATGATACTGTATACAGATTAAATACACTATCTGTATATGAATGCACTATACTGTATACACTTAGAAGTAAAGATATTGGTTTTAAACCTGTTTTCATGAAGATATATAGATATAGCCTGTACACATATCAAACTCATGGTATTATACTGTATACAGATTGAATACACTATCTGTATATGAATGCACTATACTGTATACATGTAGAAGTATTGATATAGCCTGTACACATATAAAACTTATGGTATGATACTGTATACAGATTGAATACACTATCTGTATATAAATGAACTATACTGTCTATATGAAGAAGTATAGATATTGGTTTTGAATCTGTTTGCATGAAGATATATAGATATAGCCTGTACACATATAAAACTTATGGTACGATACTGTATACAGATTGAATACACTACTCTGTATGTGAATGCACTATACTGTATAAATCTAAAAGTATAGATATAGCCTGTACACATGTAAAATTCATGGTATGATGATGTATACAGATTAAATACACTATCTGTATATGAATGCACTATACTGTATACATTTAGAAGTATAGATATTGGTTTTGAACCTGTTTGCATCAAGATATATAGAAATAGCCTGTGCAAATATAAAACTCATGGTATGATACTGTATACAGATTGAATACACTATCTGTACATGAATGCACTATACTGTATACATGTAGAAGTATAGATATTGGTTTTGAACCTGTTTGCATCAAGATATATAGAAATAGCCTGTACACATATAAAACCTATGGTACGATACTGTATACAGATTGAATACACTACTCTGTATGTGAATGCACTATACTGTATACATCTAAAAGTAAAGATATAGCCTGTGCACATATAAAACTCATGGTATGATACTGTATACAGATTGAATACACTATCTGTATATGAATGCACTATACTGTATACATGTAGAAGTATAGATATTGGTTTTGAACCTGTTTGATGAAGATATATAGATATTGCCTGTACACATATAAAACTAATGGTATGATACTGTATACAGATTGAATACACTATCTGTAGATGAATGCACTATACTGTATACATGTAGAAGTATAGATATAGCCAGTACACATATAAAACTCATGGTATGATACTGTATACAGATTGAAGACACTATCTGTATATGAATACACTATACTGTATACATGTTGAAGTAAAGACATTGGTTTTGAACCTGTTTGCATGAAGATATATAGATATTGCCTGTACACATATAAAACTAATGGTATGATACTGTACATAGATTGAATACACTATCTGTATATGAATGCACTATACTTTTTAGATGTAGAAGTATAGATATTAGTTTTGAACCTGTTTTCATGAAGATATATAGATATAGCCTGTACACATATCAAACTCATGGTATTATACTGTATACAGATTGAATACACTATCTGTATATGAATGCACTATACTGTATACATGTAGAAGTATTGATATAGCCTGTACACATATAAAACTTATGGTATGATACTGTATACAGATTGAATACACTATCTGTATATGAATGAACTATACTGTCTATATGAAGAAGTATAGATATTGGTTTTGAATCTGTTTGCATGAAGATATATAGATATAGTCTGTACACATATAAAACTTATGGTACGATACTGTATACAGATTGAATACACTACTCTGTATGTGAATGCACTGTACTGTATAAGTCTAAAAGTATAGTTATAGCCTGTACACATGTAAAATTCATGGTATGATACTGTATACAGATTAAATACACTATCTGTATATGAATGCACTATACTGTATACATTTAGAAGTATAGATATTGGTTTTGAACCTGTTTGCATCAAGATATATAGAAATAGCCTGTGCACATATAAAACTCATGGTATGATACTGTATACAGATTGAATACACTATCTGTACATGAATGCACTATACTGTATACATGTAGAAGTATAGATATTGGTTTTGTACCTGTTTGCATGAAGATATATAGATATTGCCTGTACACATATAAAACTAATGGTATGATACTGTATACAGATTGAATACACTATCTGTAGATGAATGCACTATACTGTATACATGTAGAAGTATAGATATAGCCAGTACACATATAAAACTCATGGTATGATACTGTATACAGATTGAATACACTATCTGTATATGAATACACTATACTGCATACAAGTAGAAGTATAGATATTGGTTTTGAACCTGTTTGCATGAAGATATATAGATATTGCTTGTACACATATAAAACTAATGGTATGATACTGTATATAGTTTGAATACACTATCTGTATATGAATGCACTATACTTTTTAGATGTAGAAGTATAGATATTAGTTTTGAACCTGTTTTCATGAAGATATATAGATATAGCCTGTACACATATCAAACTCATGGTATTATACTGTATACAGATTGAATACACTATCTGTATATGAATGCACTATACTGTATACATGTAGAAGTATTGATATAGCCTGTACACATATAAAACTTATGGTATGATACTGTATACAGATTGAATACACTATCTGTATATGAATGAACTATACTGTCTATATGAAGAAGTATAGATATTGGTTTTGAATCTGTTTGCATGAAGATATATAGATATAGCCTGTACACATATAAAACTTATGGTACGATACTGTATACAGATTGAATACACTACTCTGTATGTGAATGCACTATACTGTATCAATCTAAAAGTATAGATATAGCCTGTACAAATGTAAAATTCATGGTATGATACTGTATACAGATTAAATACACTATCTGTATATGAATGCACTATACTGTATACATTTAGAAGTATAGATATTGGTTTTGAACCTGTTTGCATCAAGATATATAGAAATAGCCTGTACACATATAAAACCTATGGTACGATACTGTATACAGATTGAATACACTACTCTGTATGTGAATGCACTATACTGTATACATCTAAAAGTAAAGATATAGCCTGTGCACATATAAAACTCATGGTATGATACTGTATACAGATTGAATACACTATCTGTATATGAATGCACTATACTGTATACATGTAGAAGTATAGATATTGGTTTTGAATCTGTTTGCATGAAGATATATAGATATAGCCTGTACACATATAAAACTTATGGTACGATACTGTATACAGATTGAATACACTACTCTGTATGTGAATGCACTATACTGTATAGTTCTAAAAGTATAGATGTAGCCTGTACACATGTAAAACTCATGGTATGATACTGTATATAGATTGAATACACTATCTGTATATGAATTCACTATACTTTTTAGATGTAGAAGTATAGATATTAGTTTTGAACCTGTTTTCATGAAGATATATAGATATAGCCTGTACACATATCAAACTCATGGTATTATACTGTATACAGATTGAATACACTATCTGTATGTGAATGCACTATACTGTATACATCTAAAAGTAAAGATATAGCCTGTGCACATATAAAACTCATGGTATGATACTGTATACAGATTGAATACACTATCTGTATATGAATGCACTATACTGTATACATGTAGAAGTATAGATATTGGTTTTGAATCTGTTTGCATGAAGATATATAGATATAGCCTGTACACATATAAAACTTATGGTACGATACTGTATACAGATTGAATACACTACTCTGTATGTGAATGCACTATACTGTATAGTTCTAAAAGTATAGATGTAGCCTGTACACATGTAAAACTCATGGTATGATACTGTATATAGATTGAATACACTATCTGTATATGAATTCACTATACTTTTTAGATGTAGAAGTATAGATATTAGTTTTGAACCTGTTTTCATGAAGATATATAGATATAGCCTGTACACATATCAAACTCATGGTATTATACTGTATACAGATTGAATACACTATCTGTATATGAATGCACTATACTGTATACATGTAGAAGTATTGATATAGCCTGTACACATATAAAACTTATGGTATGATACTGTATACAGATTGAATACACTATCTGTATATGAATGAACTATACTGTCTATATGAAGAAGTATAGATATTGGTTTTGAATCTGTTTGCATGAAGATATATAGATATAGTCTGTACACATATAAAACTTATGGTACGATACTGTATACAGATTGAGTACACTACTCTGTATGTGAATGCACTGTACTGTATAAGTCTAAAAGTATAGATATAGCCTGTACACATGTAAAATTCATGGTATGATACTGTATACAGATTAAATACACTATCTGTATATGAATGCACTATACTGTATACATTTAGAAGTATAGATATTGGTTTTGAACCTGTTTGCATCAAGATATATAGAAATAGCCTGTGCACATATAAAACTCATGGTATGATACTGTATACAGATTGAATACACTATCTGTACATGAATGCACTATACTGTATACATGTAGAAGTATAGATATTGGTTTTGAACCTGTTTGCATCAAGATATATAGAAATAGCCTGTACACATATAAAACCTATGGTACGATACTGTATACAGATTGAATACACTACTCTGTTTGTGAATGCACTATACTGTATACATCTAAAAGTAAAGATATAGCCTGTGCACATATAAAACTCATGGTATGATACTGTATACAGATTGAATACACTATCTGTATATGAATGCACTATACTGTATACATGTAGAAGTATAGATATTGGTTTTGAACCTGTTTGATGAAGATATATAGATATTGCCTGTACACATATAAAACTAATGGTATGATACTGTATACAGATTGAATACACTATCTGTAGATGAATGCACTATACTGTATACATGTAGAAGTATAGATATAGCCAGTACACATATAAAACTCATGGTATGATACTGTATACAGATTGAAGACACTATCTGTATATGAATACACTATACTGTATACATGTTGAAGTAAAGACATTGGTTTTGAACCTGTTTGCATGAAGATATATAGATATTGCCTGTACACATATAAAACTAATGGTATGATACTGTACATAGATTGAATACACTATCTGTATATGAATGCACTATACTTTTTAGATGTAGAAGTATAGATATTAGTTTTGAACCTGTTTTCATGAAGATATATAGATATAGCCTGTACACATATCAAACTCATGGTATTATACTGTATACAGATTGAATACACTATCTGTATATGAATGCACTATACTGTATACATGTAGAAGTATTGATATAGCCTGTACACATATAAAACTTATGGTATGATACTGTATACAGATTGAATACACTATCTGTATATGAATGAACTATACTGTCTATATGAAGAAGTATAGATATTGGTTTTGAATCTGTTTGCATGAAGATATATATATATAGCCTGTACACATATAAAACTTATGGTACGATACTGTATACAGATTGAATACACTACTCTGTATGTGAATGCACTATACTGTATAAATCTAAAAGTATAGATATCGCCTGTACACATGTAAAATTCATGGTATGATGATGTATACAGATTAAATACACTATCTGTATATGAATGCACTATACTGTATACATTTAGAAGTATAGATATTGGTTTTGAACCTGTTTGCATCAAGATATATAGAAATAGCCTGTGCACATATAAAACTCATGGTATGATACTGTATACAGATTAAATACACTATCTGTACATGAATGCACTATACTGTATACATGTAGAAGTATAGATATTGGTTTTGAACCTGTTTGCATCAAGATATATAGAAATAGCCTGTACACATATAAAACCTATGGTACGATACTGTATACAGATTGAATACACTACTCTGTATGTGAATGCACTATACTGTATACATCTAAAAGTAAAGATATAGCCTGTGCACATATAAAACTCATGGTATGATACTGTATACAGATTGAATACACTATCTGTATATGAATGCACTATACTGTATACATGTAGAAGTATAGATATTGGTTTTGAACCTGTTTGATGAAGATATATAGATATTGCCTGTACACATATAAAACTAATGGTATGATACTGTATACAGATTGAATACACTATCTGTAGATGAATGCACTATACTGTATACATGTAGAAGTATAGATATAGCCAGTACACATATAAAACTCATGGTATGATACTGTATACAGATTGAATACACTATCTGTATATGAATACACTATACTGTATACATGTAGAAGTATAGATATTGGTTTTGAACCTGTTTGCATGAAGATATATAGATATTGCCTGTACACATATAAAACTAATGGTATGATACTGTATACAGATTGAATACACTATCTGTAGATGAATGCACTATACTGTATACATGTAGAAGTATAGATATAGCCAGTACACGTATAAAACTCATGGTATGATACTGTATACAGATTGAATACACTATCTGTATATGAATGAACTATACTGTCTATATGAAGAAGTATAGATATTGGTTTTGAATCTGTTTGCATGAAGATATATAGATATAGCCTGTACACATATAAAACTTATGGTACGATACTGTATACAGATTGAATACACTACTCTGTATGTGAATGCACTATACTGTATCAATCTAAAATTATAGATATAGCCTGTACAAATGTAAAATTCATGGTATGATACTGTATACAGATTAAATACACTATCTGTATATGAATGCACTATACTGTATACATATAGAAGTATAGATATTGGTTTTGAACCTGTTTGCATCAAGATATATAGAAATAGCCTGTACACATATAAAACCTATGGTACGATACTGTATACAGATTGAATACACTACTCTGTATGTGAATGCACTATACTGCATACATCTAAAAGTAAAGATATAGCCTGTGCACATATAAAACTCATGGTATGATACTGTATACAGATTGAATACACTATCTGTATATGAATGCACTATACTGTATACATGTAGAAGTATAGATATTGGTTTTGAACCTGTTTGATGAAGATATATAGATATTGCCTGTACACATATAAAACTAATGGTATGATACTGTATACAGATTGAATACACTATCTGTAGATGAATGCACTATACGGTATACATGTAGAAGTATAGATATAGCCAGTACACATATAAAACTCATGGTATGATACTGTATACAGATTGAATACACTATCTGTATATGAATACACTATACTGTATACATGTTGAAGTAAAGACATTGGTTTTGAACCTGTTTGCATGAAGATATATAGATATTGCCTGTACACATATAAAACTAATGGTATGATACTGTATATAGATTGAATACACTATCTGTATATGAATGCACTATACTTTTTAGATGTAGAATTATAGATATTAGTTTTGAACCTGTTTTCATGAAGATATATAGATATAGCCTGTACACATATCAAACTCATGGTATTATACTGTATACAGATTGAATACACTATCTGTATATGAATGCACTATACTGTATACATGTAGAAGTATTGATATAGCCTGTACACATATAAAACTTATGGTATGATACTGTATACAGATTGAATACACTATCTGTATATGAATGAACTATACTGTCTATATGAAGAAGTATAGATATTGGTTTTGAATCTGTTTGCATGAAGATATATAGATATAGCCTGTACACATATAGGTAGCCGGAGATATAGGACCGGTCGAAATAGGCCCCGACGAAATAGGCCCGGCAAATAGGACCGGACGAAATAGGACCCTACGAAATAGGACCACTTTAAAAATATTTTTAAAGCGGTCCTATTTCTCCGTCAAAGTGGGCCAATTTCTCCCTTTAATTTCTAAGTTCCATAAGGTACTTTGAATTAATTTCAAAAAATTTCGACCTATTCTCCATGAGAGAGAAGGCGGAATAATCTACGATACTTCCGCCACCGTTTATATTCATCGCCGTAGCTCAAACCACGATGAGTGAAATTCACACATTGCCGTTTCGTTTTTCACATGTTAGGTAGCTGATTCCCGTCTTTATTTTTCGATGAACATATTCCCCTTGATGTTAACTGTGAAATTCATTTGTTACAAACGTCGTTTTCGCTTATTAACTATCGCTAATTTTAAAAAATGAACAAATTTCCGTGTTTTCTTCGCCATTTATTTGTTCCTTAGCTCGATCCCCCCTTCAGCGACTCAGCCTTGAACGCGTCTCTCCTCTTCAGCGGCTCAGCCTTGAACGCGTCTCCCCCCTCTACCGATGCCAATGCCCATTGCTTGGGTGAAGTAGGAACTGAACATATTTTATGAAATAACTTTTACGGATTTATTTCAAACATTTTCATAAACAATTTTATGTTTTTTAAAGCAATAAACGAAAATTACTTTTAAGTTTTGAGTTTAACGGGGCTGACGCGACGCGCTGCTCAAGCCGGCCAGAAGAGGGGTGAGTGAAGGGGGGTTTCCCTGGGCCATACCATACGCACTTATGTTTTCCCACCTGCATATCAGCAACCGGTGGTGTAGTGGTCAGCAACTCGGTATGTGACCTCCAAGCGCCGGTGTTCGAATCTCGGCCAAGTCAAAATAGAATTTTATTTACAAAATATTTTTGAAAAATAAATTGCTCAACAGCATAAAGCGGTGTGGAACAACCCCGGCGAAATGGATCGTTTTTTTTTTAATTGATCAAATATATACATACAGCACGAAAAGCAAATTTCTACTATAGTTTAATACCAAATGTGGTTTTGAGGATTTCCATCTATCGGTGATAGTGGCGTCACTTGCGTGGTTCAATAGCGTCATGAAGATGGCGTCATCTGCTCATCGTCAACTTCAGCGTTTATTTTACAAATAAGAAATAGAAATCTTATAAGAAAATTAAAATAGCTTCAACATGTGTACATTTTATTATTAATCATTTTAAAATTTTAATTGCAATTTCCGTTACATTTGATCTGTAAGAATTCGATTTTGAATCATTTTCATTTCAAATTGATTCACACAGCACACATAGCAGACGTCAACACATCAAGCGTCATCAATAGCGTGGTCTAGTGTATGGTGAAATGGTGCAAATAAAAAAGCATATACCAATGGCCGACTCCCAGAGAAAAGATAAATTCAATTGCAAGTATGCTGATTGCCTTTACAGCGAAGGTTCACGGTTATATTTCCAGAAATATCGTTATTTGAAACAGGTATGTCTAGCATATTATAAACCGTTCATAATTGTATTTCAGCCAATTTTTAAATGCAGCATTATGATAAAGTCCACAACACAAAAATATATGAATGTAGTAAATGCCTCAAAAAATTTGGGACCACAACTCTTCAGAAAAGCCACATGAGTTACTGTGGCAGAGAATTCAAGTGCTCCTGTGGTGTTGTGTACAAGAGCAACGAAGCTCTTTTGACTCATGCTAAATGGAAAAGACACCCTTTGGGTCCTTTGCCTAGGTAACGTAATAAAGTTATTTCATCTTGATAACATTCAACTATTTTGTTTGGTTATCTAGAGCCATTGGAATAGAATCAACTAATGGGAAACATAAAACTAATGATAACATCTTTACCGCTTAGCTATGAGACGATAGCCGGCCAAAGAGGTGCACAATTAAGTGGTGGACAAAAACAGCGGCTGGCTATTGCGCGAGCATTAATTCGACACCCACGAATTCTTTTACTGGATGAAGCTACTTCAGCTCTGGATGCGGAGAGCGAGAAAGTGGTTCAAGATGCGCTGGAACGAGCCGGACAGGGAAGGACGTGTATTATCGTCGCTCATCGTCTTAGCACCATCAAGGATGCCGATGAAATATTGGTGGTTGATAGAGGCCAAGTAAGAGAACAAGGAAAACATGGAGAATTAATTCAATTAAAAGGAATTTATCATCAACTGTGGACTCTTCAAGGCCTCAGCCAATGACGTCGTTGAAGGAAGTTGCCAAGTGTTCTCTCTCGGACGTTCGAAGATGCAATCGACGACGCTTACTGAAATTCTGGACCTTTTAGCTTTGGATTGAAAGGTAAGGGCCTTAAAGACGCAATTCTTGCAGCCCCAAATGTCTAGAGTTGAAGGTGCCACTAAACAGATCCATTCTCGATGAATCTGACAATGTTTAGCAAAATTAAACTTGAACTTTTTAACAAATTTGTGAATGAAAATACAAATTTCAGTTTGGAAACATTAAGACTTTAAGTGCCTATAACGTCGTGTATAGTTTTTAATGATCCATCTGCATTTGAATAAATGTATATACTAGTGAAGTGACGAGAATTTCCGAGCTTCTAATTCCGCTTGATCACGCAGTTGCTGACGAACTATCTTGCCCATGACGTTTCTAGGAATCTCATCGATGAATACGAGTCCTCCCCGCAGCAAAGATTCGTCGTGGACGTGATCCGGGAGGGAAAAAGTTGATGAGAAATGGAATCAAATAAGATTAGCCTACTTGAAATAATTAGGGAATACGTGCCATGTAAAAAGTTAACTAGTCTTCTGGCATCCAGTTTATCGTGACCTGGCTTTTTCATTGCATAAGCCATTGGTAATTCACCATAGTCTTCGCTTTTGATTCCCACAACAGCAGCGTCCTCGACTGCCGGATGGGATTTCAGGATTGCTTCTAGCTGTGATGGAATCACCTGTCAAAAACGTGTAAAAGAATTAATATGCCCTGTATAATTCATACTGTAATGTTTCTCTTTACATGATGGCCAAGGTATTTGATTAGTTCCTTGCTTCTCTGGACATAAAACACGTCTCCATCGTAATCGTAATAGCCAATATCACCTGTGTGGATCCAACAATCTTTTACGATATCTGCTGTTGCCTGTTAAGGATATTTGAGTTGTATCATATGCCCGTTCAGCGATTTAAATGGATCTGTACCTCTGGATTATTCCAATATCCTTTAAACAACGAAGGACCTTTGAAGCATAATTCACCCTTTGGTTTGGTCCCAGTATTTCTCCAGTGTTTTCGTCCACCACCTGACATTTTTCGATCCATTTCTTATATTTAGCTTCTAGCTTTAGCTTCATCTTATTGAATTCCTTTGCCGTCATTGAACCCTCTCCTTCTCCAAGTTTCTGCAACTTCTCCCTAGAACTATAAAAGTCTGGTCTGGGGGGTGGTGGTGGGATCTGTTACAGGATAGAAACTCAATAAACAGGATATTAATTTATAATCAGTGATGGTAAGCCAGAATAACCTCGATGTTCATCTGATGTCTTTCTCTCTCTTTGATGGTACCATCAGAAGAGTTTTGCCGCTTTCAACACATGTTCCCTAGGGAGCCTTTATCTTACATAGCCACTGACAGCTCCCGAAGGAGCGGCACACACACTTCAGAACGGAAACCACCGGAACGTCCTGTGGCTCCTCCTCCATATGATACACTTCCTATATAATGAAAGAACATTTCAGGGAAGGCAATAGTCTCTGTTTCAGTCTTGTGCAAAGTAGTACTCACCATGGATCACTCTTCGGATTCGAAGTGTTCTCACTGTGATTGTGTCGTTTCGAGTCGGAAACAGTTCTGTCGGTGTCTTGTCTGTAACGTTCCACTTCACCGTGCGTGTTGCGGAGTTGTTTTCGCTAGAGGTGGCACACGCACCTGGAAAGAATTTTCCACCAACTACCGCTGTGCAAAGTGTGTTTCTATTGATAGTTTACAGATTCGTACAGATGATGTGAGCGATGATTCCCTTGTAAGTACAAAATTAATTTGTTATTAATACTGAGTAATCATTGCCGATAACTTTTCTCTCAACCTGCTCTTTTAACTAGGCGAATGCTAGTTTGTCAGATGCTGATAGTACACGGTCTGCAAGTGAGGGACAAGAAGTCCGTGAAGCAGTGGCAAGTGTTGCAGGTGGTTCTCGTGATGGGAACGACGTTGAGGCGGTTACTGCAAGAGCTTCTGTTCGCCCGAAAAGAACCGTGAAGCGTCCGGAGATTCTAGATCCTTCCCATGTATCCAGACGACGTCCTGTTTGTTCTGCTGCTGCTGATATTCAGAAAAAACCATCTCCTCCACGTCAGAGAATCCCATCTCCGCCTCGTCAGAGAACACCATCTCCTCCGCTTCAGAGAACACCATCTCCTCCGCTTCAGAGAACACCATCTCCTCCTCGCCATAGAGAATCTCCAAGGGCACAGTCTTCTCCTATTGTTTCTTTTTTAATGTCTCCTGTTCTTTTAATTCTTTCGCAGCTTAGATCTCCCACTGCTACTCCGCCTGTTGCTCCACCACGACGAAGACGACGCGTTCAACCAGATAACTCTCCTGTCGAACCAGAATATCAACTACACGTAAGTGTTCTTTAACTCATAATACCGGATTTAATAAACTAATTTCTAATTTTTCACTTACTGTTCTTATCCCTAACCGTTATAGGATTTTGATGTCTTAGAACCATCTCTTTCAAGGCGAAATCGCGACAGTGATGGTGTAAGAGCTCAGCCACCTGTGGAACCAATTGAATCAACATTGGAAGTAAGAAATATTTGATGAAAAATTATAACGGTATTTCTGCATTAATTCGTTTTCTTCTGTCAGCAATCTTCATTTGAAGAACCGAAGGAGCCAGTGTACAAAATTCACATTGACGGATCTAACAAAGGAAAAAACAAGTTAACAAATGGATTAGGTAACCAATTATAACAAAAGTGATGATTTCTGATAACTTACTTTTGATTATGCCTAGGTTATTGCTACACTAAAAAACGTGTTAGCGGTAAATCCTTCACTTGGCGTTGCTCAACCCGACGGTTTCAAGACCCCTGCAAAGCGATAATAACTCAAAAAATTCGGTCGGGAAGAAATTACCTTGTTGAATACAGCCAAGAAGACTTTCAGGAAAAGTTACACAATCAAGACAGTGGAGTCCATCATAATCATCCGCCAGACCATGGGAACCACGAGCGAGTAAGCCTGTAAATTTTAGCCAATCAATGAACTGATAATTAATTCAATTTCTGTCTTCTTTGAAAGATTCCGATTTTTAAGAACGCCAAAAAGGAAGCCTTACTAGAGAAGTTTAAGCCCCCCAAAAGGATTATTTTTGACGAATTGAAGAACAAGGAGATGGCAGGGAGAGATATGCCGGATGTAGAAAATGCGACTAGGCGGTTAAGGTAATGCTTTTTCCTATCATTGCAATCATTAATATAGTGAATTATAACATTTTTACCGAGATTTTTACTCATTGCAGATATTTGAGATCCAAATCTATTCCTCCTAATCCTAGGAAAGACGAGCCATTTTTTGAGATCCACGTAGAGTTCTTCACTCCGGACTTTTTTCAAGGAGAGGTCTTCGCTGGGCATGGCACAAATAAAGCTCGCCATGTTCTGTTTTTCACACAAGTAATGAAGAGACAGTTGGAGGACTGCAAGACGTGGTTCCTAGATGCGACATTCCATTTCATCAGGGATCCCATAAAACAGGTATTTTAAAAATTCGTCTTTTAAAGTCAATCATCTAAAAATTTTTTTTCTAACCTAGTTGCTCTCCATCAACGGAATAATAAAGAACGAGAAAGGAGATTTAAAGCAAGTGCCGCTTCTTTTCTGTTGCATGTCTCGAAGAAGAGCTATTGACTATATAGCGGTGTTCCAAAAACTAAAGGTACAATAAATTCATTTCAATTTATTTCTCAACGCATTAACTTATTTTGTTTACCTTATTCAGGAAATCATGCCCCTTCCCAGAGTTGAACGGATTGTTACAGATTTTGAACGCGCAGTTTTTGTCGCAGTCCGAAAACTGTTTCCTTCTTGCTTCCACTTGGGATGTAATTTCCATTGGTGCCAGGCAATAATGAAGAAAATCCGCGATTTCCACCTGTCGACCGAGTACAACAAAAAAGGACCCAATCCTGTTCGCGACTTCGTTTTTCGTCTGCTTTGCCTCGCCTATCTTCCAGGTTACATTTTTCCAATGAATTTAAAAAAATTTAATTTTAAAGTTCTGTTTTGTATAGCCGATAAAATACCTTCGGTGTTTGACTCCTTACGAACATCGGTGCCACCAATACTGGAGACATTAATGGACTATATGGAGCGAAACTGGATTCGAGGCCGTTTTTGGACTCCTGCTCATTGGTCCTGTTTCAATCTCCTTCTGAGAACAAATAACGATTGTGAAGGGCTTCACAACGACTGGAACAAGGTATTTTCAGTAAACTAATTAATTAAGTTAGTGTTACTCATTATTTATCTCCTACCAGTTGGCGGGTGGCCCAAATCTCCCGTTTTACAAGATGACGTTGGTGCTGGAGCAGCTGTGTCAAGACGTAAAGCTATCACAGAAGCTTCTCTCTCACGAGAAGATCAAGGCCCATAGGAAGAAGGAGACACAGTTAAAGAACTCCATCCTTTTTGCTTTGTGGACACGGTACCAGGATAATGAGGTAATAACTGAAATGATTCAAATAATTGTTAAATAACCATATCATTCTATTATTATTATTAGTTATCAACCGTGGAACTACTGGAGGAAATAGTATTAGAACTGAAAACCTCATTCCCAACTGTAGTCACTGACCATCCTTTGAACCTTAATGATGAAAACATAGATAATTATGACATGTCATTTGTGAGCGATGATGAAATGTAAACCTAACACTCAACTGATTTTTAAAACATTATCTTATTTTTATTGATAAAATAAAATTTAACCAAGAAAGAATTCATTCTTCGCTCACCCTGACATTCTGGAACGTTGCCATCATCTATGAAAAAAGATGATAACGGGGTTTGCGTCTCCGTGTGGGCCAACTCGGTTGTATCATCATCATCGCTTATTTCATTCCATGGCGTTTGCGTTTGTATGTTGCAGAGATTGAATGGTCGCAAAACGGCGTCTTCGTCCACCGTTTGGGTTTCGGCACTGAAAGCTTGTAGTCCTAACCATGGACTACAAGGGTTCTGTGGTGATTCGGGATTCAAAACCACATTGAAGTCATTTTTTTTCACTCTGTAAGGTTCACGAAGAGACGCCATGTAATTCGTACTGAATTTTTCTTCCAGGCCAAGACTGGCTATCGTTCGTATATTGGAAATGGCTTCCGTGGCAAGCCGAGTGGACTGTTCCAGCGCTTTTGCTTTAGCAGCTATTTGTCCCGTGTTCATTTTGACTTCCAGAACTCCCGATAGCAAAACAACGGGCACAAATACGCCGCTAACTAATGCCAGTTTCCAGCTGTAGACTAATGACAATGTCAGTGCAACTAAAATACTGACGGAAACCTGGACGAGGAGCCCTATCCTGGCACCGGTGGCTCCCTGGATAGCTGAAGCATCTCTGGACAGACGAGCGCACAGCGAACCGACGGAATTTTCCAGCTGATCAAACCATCCAATCTTTTGTTTTAGGATGGATTGGAAAACTAGTTTCCTCACGCGGAAGACGAGTTTTTCTCCAGCAATGGTTAGCATAAATGTCTGCATAAATGCACCGATACCGGTACCAAATGCGATACCTAAGAAAATCTGAAAGGTGAAATTGGGTTTCGTTAATATTTAATCAGCTGCTGATTGATGGCAATCGGTTTTACCAGTGCAAGGATATCGTTCAGATGTTGGGCTTCTTCTTGTTTTAATGATGGATCCAACAAACCCATGAGTTCACCGTAAACCATGCTGGCTTATACCGGAGTGCTCAATTCTAGTATGGTTGATCCGATCACTCCTAAAGTAATGTATCCCCATTCAGGTTTGTTCAACTTAAATATTTTCCAAATGGAAACATCATCGTCCTTAGGTTGGAGTGGAAGATGATGCTGAATAGAATCGCCGTTCTTTTCAGGCACTTTGGTCTCAGCTTTTAATTGCTGTGGCAGCGAACCTTGAATCAATCCAAGTTCTTCCGGGGGATTCAAGTTTTGATCTGGTATAGCACTTTGCTGTTGTGATTCCACCAAATGATAATAAAGCACTCTTTTGTTCATAAGAGTATCATGGTCTCCCTCCTCCTAAAATACAATTTAGCATTTACATAAATTCCAAACAGAAACTATACCATATTCACCTCAATCAAACCACGATTGAATACCAGGATGGTATCCGCATTGCGGATAGTGGTGAGTCGATGCGCTACAATTAACGTAGTTCGTCCTTGCCGAGCTTTATCCAAAGCTGATTGAACGACAGCTTCGCTTTTCATGTCGAGGGCTGATGTAGCTTCATCGAATAATAAAATCTTAGGATTGCGAATGAGAGCGCGAGCGATTGCAATGCGTTGTTTCTGTCCGCCACTGAGATGAGCGCCACGTTCTCCTACTAGAGTATCGTAAGAATTGGGCAGAGATGCGATAAATTCATGAGCGTTGGCTTGTTTTGCAGCAAGCTAGATATCTTCCTGAGAGACATCTTCATAACTTGGATGTCCATATCGAATGTTGTCACGGATACTCACGCTGAACAGGGCGGGCTCCTGTTTGATTGCAAAATTATCAATTGTGAACCAGCAGAAAAGTTGATTGATAAGGAATGTGCAGCACTGGGTGACTGATTATGTTTCCCATTAGTTGATTCTATTCCAATGGCTCTAGATAACCAAACAAAATAGTTGAATGTTATCAAGATGAAATAACTTTATTACGTTACCTAGGCAAAGGACCCAAAGGGTGTCTTTTCCGTTTAGCATGAGTCAAAAGAGCTTCGTTGCTCTTGTACACAACACCACAGGAGCACTTGAATTCTCTGCCACAGTAACTCATGTGGCTTTTCTGAAGAGTTGTGGTCCCAAATTTTTTGAGGCATTTACTACATTCATATATTTTTGTGTTGTGGACTTTATCATAATGCTGCATTTAAAAATTGGCTGAAATACAATTATGAACGGTTTATAATATGCTAGACATACCTGTTTCAAATAACGATATTTCTGGAAATATAACCGTGAACCTTCGCTGTAAAGGCAATCAGCATACTTGCAATTGAATTTATCTTTTCTCTGGGAGTCGGCCATTGGTATATGCTTTTTTATTTGCACCATTTCACCATACACTAGACCACGCTATTGATGACGCTTGATGTGTTGACGTCTGCTATGTGTGCTGTGTGAATCAATTTGAAATGAAAATGATTCAAAATCGAATTCTTACAGATCAAATGTAACGGAAATTGCAATTAAAATTTTAAAATGATTAATAATAAAATGTACACATGTTGAAGCTATTTTAATTTTCTTATAAGATTTCTATTTCTTATTTGTAAAATAAACGCTGAAGTTGACGATGAGCAGATGACGCCATCTTCATGACGCTATTGAACCACGCAAGTGACGCCACTATCACCGATAGATGGAAATCCTCAAAACCACATTTGGTATTAAACTATAGTAGAAATTTGCTTTTCGTGCTGTATGTATATATTTGATCAATTAAAAAAAAAACGATCCATTTCGCCGGGGTTGTTCCACACCGCTTTATGCTGTTGAGCAATTTATTTTTCAAAAATATTTTGTAAATAAAATTCTATTTTGACTTGGCCGAGATTCGAACACCGGCGCTTGGAGGTCACATACCGAGTTGCTGACCACTACACCACCGGTTGCTGATATGCAGGTGGGAAAACATAAGTGCGTATGGTATGGCCCAGGGAAACCCCCCTTCACTCACCCCTCTTCTGGCCGGCTTGAGCAGCGCGTCGCGTCAGCCCCGTTAAACTCAAAACTTAAAAGTAATTTTCGTTTATTGCTTTAAAAAACATAAAATTGTTTATGAAAATGTTTGAAATAAATCCGTAAAAGTTATTTCATAAAATATGTTCAGTTCCTACTTCACCCAAGCAATGGGCATTGGCATCGGTAGAGGGGGGAGACGCGTTCAAGGCTGAGCCGCTGAAGAGGAGAGACGCGTTCAAGGCTGAGTCGCTGAAGGGGGGATCGAGCTAAGGAACAAATAAATGGCGAAGAAAACACGGAAATTTGTTCATTTTTTAAAATTAGCGATAGTTAATAAGCGAAAACGACGTTTGTAACAAATGAATTTCACAGTTAACATCAAGGGGAATATGTTCATCGAAAAATAAAGACGGGAATCAGCTACCTAACATGTGAAAAACGAAACGGCAATGTGTGAATTTCACTCATCGTGGTTTGAGCTACGGCGATGAATATAAACGGTGGCGGAAGTATCGTAGATTATTCCGCCTTCTCTCTCATGGAGAATAGGTCGAAATTTTTTGAAATTAATTCAAAGTACCTTATGGAACTTAGAAATTAAAGGGAGAAATTGGCCCACTTTGACGGAGAAATAGGACCGCTTTAAAAATATTTTTAAAGTGGTCCTATTTCGTAGGGTCCTATTTCGTCCGGTCCTATTTGCCGGGCCTATTTCGTCGGGGCCTATTTCGACCGGTCCTATATCTCCGCCAATCCACATATAAAACTTTATGGTACGATACTGTATACAGATTGAATACACTACTATGTATGTGAATGCACTATACTGTATACATCTAAAAGTAAAGATATAGCCTGTACACATATAAAACTAATGGTATGATACTGTATACAGATTGAATACACTATGTGTATATGAATGCACTATACTGTTTACAGATTGAATACACTATCTGTATATGAATGCACTATGCTGTATACATGTAGAAGTATAGATATTGGTTTCGAACCTGTTTGCATGAAGATATATAGATATAGCCTGTTAACATATAAAACTCATGGTATGATACTGTATACAGATTGAATAAACTATCTGTATATGAATGCACTATACTGCATACATGTAGAAGTATAGATATTGGTTTTGAACAGGTTTGCATGAACATATATAGATATAGCCTGTACACATATAAAACTCATGGTATGATACTGTATACAGATTGAATACACTATCTGTATATGAATTCACTATACTGTATACTTGCAGAAGTATAGATATAGCCTGTACACATATCAAACTCATGGTATGATACTGTATACAGATTGAATACACTATCTGTATATGAATGAACTATACTGTATTCATATAGAAGTAAAGATAAAGCTTGTACACATATAAAACTCATGGTATGATACTGTATACAGATTGAATACACTATCTGTATATGAATGAGCTATACTGTATACATGTAGAAGTATAGATATTGGTTTTGAACCTGTTTGCATGAACATATATAGATATAGCCTGTACACATATAAAACTCATGGTATGATACTGTATACAGATTGAATACACTTTCTGTATATGAATGCACTATACTGTATACATGTAGAAGTATAGATATTGGTTTTGAACCTGTTTGCATGAAGATATATTGATATAGCCTGTAAACATATAAAACTCATGGTATGATATTGTATACAGATTGAATACACTATCTGTATATGAATGCACTATACTGTATACATGTAGAAGTATAGATATTGGTTTTGAACCTGTTTGCATGAACATATATAGATATAGCCTGTACACATGTTTCGGGACCTGTGAATAAAGCTGAAGGCAGAAGATGCTGACACTTAATATTGTATTTGTCGAGAGATGCTGAAACTGATTTGCCACTTCAATATTCAGCTCTGCGACTTACAATTCATAGGTCAAATGATTGTTAACAGTGATGGTGCCTGATAGTAAAGGGATAAGGGGTTAGATGGGAATATTCACACGTGAAACTTATACAATCATTACCTGTGGCAAGGCTGTTGACCATTAGGTTGAATGTGCAACGAACAACAGGACAGATATGCACAGATCATCAATAATGCCGCTATAGAAAACATGTAGGTATAAACATACATGAATAAGTATAAATTAGACATAACATTTGACTATAGAAACATACCTGATGCACTAAGATGTGATAGATAGCAAGATCACGGTAATTAACACTAGCAGGTGATCAGAGAATGACACGTGAGAAAAATGAGGGTTGCAGACGAAGAATAGAAATGGCTTTGACAAAGAGAAAGGGAAAGAAAAGAAGGGAGAGGGAGGACAAAAACGTTGCCGGATGATGAACAATTGAACAATTATTATCGCCGCAACATTCTCCCCCGAATCAAGAGCGGAATTTACACGGATGCGATTGATGAGTCCGATCCGCTGCGATTTGAATATAGAGTTCGGAGATGACTGCAACGCGAGGCTCGAATCGTGACGTTCTTGTCGATAGCTGAATCGGCTGCGGTTGGTGTGCGGATGGTGGATGCGCGTTCCAGCAGGCATAGACGATGGATCGCCCTAGAATAGACATCCGTCTCAGTCTGAATCTTTACGACTCAGACCAGTCCATCTTCTCCTGGGAATGTTTGAAAGATGTGACCGATTTTCCATTGTCCTCGGGTTGATTGGGATCAATCATTAGTACGACGTCACCGACGGCTAAATTGGGATGTTCCGCCTTCCATTTCTTGCGCGGAAGGAGGGACGGAAGGCAGATTTTCGTCCAAAGGTCCCAGAATAATTGAGCAGAGCGTTGCACGTACCGCAATCTTTCACGTGGTAAGGCATCTGAGAAAGATCCTGGTGGAAGGTCGTATGCTGGAGCACGGTTGAGGAAATCATTTGGCGTGAGGGGCCGAAAATCCGACGGATCCGTACTAGCATAAGTTAAGGGTCGGGCGTTCAACATTCCACCGATCTCGGCCAGCAACGTGCGTAGCGTTTCGTCGGTAAGGTACCGGAGTCCCTTTTTTTCAATTTCCAGGGCTCGGTAAAGGGCCTTCTTGGTCGAACGGACGAGGCTCTCGTGTGCGCCACCAAAATGCGGAGCTCGGGAGGGCTGAAACTTCCAGTCGATGTTCTTCTCCTTGTTGAAGCGCTGGAATAATGGATCGTTCGGCATTTCTTGAAGGAGAGAATTCAGTTCGTTCTCCGCACCTACAAAATTGGTGCCGTTGTCGGAATGCACTGTAGTTGCTTTGGTGTCGATGAAGCGCCGGAAGACTAGAAGGAAATCGTCTGTAGAAAGGAATTCGGCCATCTCCAAATCGACGGCACGAGTTACTAGACAGGTGAAGAGCGCACCATAGCGTTTCAAAACTCGGTTTCGTCCCGGGCTGGTCTCCAACGGTCCAAAATAATCGACAGCTACATGGCCGAACGGTGGTGAATAAGAATCCAGTCGGAAAGAGGGTAGATCTCCCATAAGTTGGCTGGCGGGAGAGGCTCGTTCCCGAATACAGACTGGACACAGTCTCCGGATTTTCTTCACCGCTTCGCGTCCTCGAACTATCCAGAAATGTTGGTTGAGTTTCGCAAACAGAAAGTCTGTCCCGAAATGATGGAGGTCTTCATGCAGAATCTGGATCAATTTTTCGGTCAGGGGATGCTTGCTAGGAAGGATCGGCGGATGAAGGGAATCGTAAGGAAGTTTGGCATGGCTTGTTCGTCCACCCAATCGGAGCAAATTGTCCGGACCGAGAAATGGCCGTAGTTGCAGAAGATGGGACGAGGAATGTAAACTTTTACCGTTCTCTAAGCGCTGGATGTCTTCACTGAAGCTCTCCTTTTGGCATCTTTCCACCAGCTCTCGGGATGAGCCTTCTAGTTTCAGGAATGATGACAAGTTGGAATGATCCAGCGGAAGATTTGACCAATCGGACACGCTTTGCTTCAGACGGGAAACGTAGACTTTGCTCGTCCGCATTTCTTCGGATACGGCAATCCAAGGAAAATCTTTCGGCCAGTTTTCTTTGGGTTGGAGTAGAAATTCGGGTCCGTTCAACCAGCGAGCAGATAAACCTTCTTCCTCGATGACAGATCTGGTTGCCTCGTCCGCTGGATTCATCTTGCCCGGCACGAAGCGCCACTCTTCGGGTTCCGTGAGCGTCTGGATTTCGCCTACGCGGTTGGAGACGTAGACTTGGTAATACGACGCGGTGGCACGGATCCAATTACGGACCGTACTACTATCTGTCCAAAAGAAACGACTCTGGATTTTCTTGCTGAGGCAGCTACAGACGAATCGCGCTAATCTGGATCCAAGAAGGGCCGCGTTCAATTCCAGTTTGGGCACCGACACCGTCTTCTTCGGCGCTAACTTGTTACTAGCTTTGATTTGATGTACGGCAATCCGCCCGTCACGATAACTATTCCGCACATAGACGACGGCCGCGTAGGCTTCCTCGGAGGCGTCGCAGAAGATGTGAAGTTGAGATTCTTCTATCTGGGAGTCCTCGGGAAATAAACATCGTTCAACCGTGGTAGCAGATAATTTTCGGACGACGTCAAACCAGGCGGTCCACCAATTCTGATCAGCTTCGTCAACTGCTTCCGTCCAGCTGGATCCTTTCAGCCCGAGCGCTCTCAATCTTATCTTCGCCTTCACGATTAAAGGTGTGGCTGTTCCCAATGGATCAAATACGCTGGCGACTTTGCTGGTGATTCCGACGCGGGTGTACTCAATGTTGTCCAGATTGTCCACTCAGAATCCCAGGGCGTCCGTCTTGGTATTCCAAACGAGCCCGAGCACTTTGTCGAACTCTTTGCTGGAGAGATTATAACATCCGGGTGAGTCGAAAGCTGATTTTGCTGGTTTATCCTTCACGATGGCTTGGGTAAACTCGGGTGAGTTCGATATCCACCCTTGTAGATGTAGATCGGCGCTGGATAATACTCTCTCTACTGTGACGGCTTCTTCTAGGCCTGCTGCTACTGAACTAGATGAACTTAGATAATCATCGACGTATAATTTTCCTTTTACTGCTTTGACGATCTTCTCTCCTGCTCCAGCGTCGATGGCGGCTCTCCGACTGGTGTGGATCGCGATGAAAGGCGAACAAGTGGCTTCGAACGGTAGTCGATCCATGCGGCAGACGATATAATCTGGCGAATCAGGTTCCTTCCATAGAAAACAAAAGAAGTTAGCATCCGCTGGGCGTAGTCGAAAACGACTGAACATCGCTTCCACATCGGAGGCCCAGGCCACTTCTCTCTCACGAAACTGGATCAATACGGCAGGTAGTGATGGCTGCAAAGCGGGACCGCTCAGGATCGCGTCGTTTAGGCATTTTCCTTTGAAAGGTGCTGCTGCGTCGAAGACAACTCTTAATTTCGGCCCCTTGTAGACTCCATGATGGGCAAGAAAATATCTTGCTTCATCTGCGGCCGGCCCGGTCAGACGGGACGCGTAACCTTGATCGAGAGTTTTCTTCATCGCGGCACGATAATCCGTTTCAAATTGGGAATCACGTTCGAATCTGCGTAAAAGACTCCTGAATCGATCTTCAACCATCCGACGATTATTGATCAGGTCCGGCTCTCCTTTGCGCCATGTTATCGGAACTTCGTATCCTAGGTCTAGCTTTCGTGTTCCTTCGTCAAGGATTGAGATGGCCCGTTTCTCATCCGCTGACATGCCTGGCAGCTGGTATTCGGTCCCGTAGCTCACGGTTTCACAGAAATGTTTCATCTCTTCGGTCAGCTGGGCCAACTGAAACGATCCAGTGACGGTGTGTGCACGAACTGCGGTAACCATGGTGCCATCTTGCACCACTCCTCTGATGAGCCATCCAAATCTGTTCAGCGTTGCCGTCGGTTCGTAGTCTCCACCTACCCTTGACTCTAAGGCGGCGACTAAATGAGAAAGATCCGTTCCAATCAAAATGTCGACTCTTCCGACGGTTGCTGGAACTGGGAGGTCTGAAAGATGCTTCCAGCGCTGTTTCAGAGTCGGCCAATCGGTAACCGGGATGTCGCTGGCCACCGATGGTAGAGTGGAACAGGGGATTGAGATGGTTTCGCCGTTAGTGTCTTGCACGTCGAAGGTGATTCGTTGGGAAGGATAACGATTAATCACGTTGCCGGCTCCAATAATTGTTAAGAGGTGACGAGTTCCGCGTAGATTGAGGTAATTTGCAAAACCTTGCCGCATCAAAGTTGAATCGCTGCCTTCATCTACAAATACGTTGGCCAGTGCCCAGTTTCCATCCGCCTTTTGAACTTGAAGCCGCATCATCCCCATCGCTACACGTCTGGGTTTTCTTGATTCGATGTGCAGAATGGACGGCTAGACGGTGACGGAAGTGTCAACGCTGATCTGACTGGCTTCATGCAGTAATGGATGATGGAAATGGGTGCAATTCGGTTGGCTGCAGGGTTTGCTCTGAGAACAGAAACGGACGGAGTGTTTGGCTTTTAGACAACCAAAACATAAGCGATGTCGTGCACAAAACGCGACGCGGTTGCCGACGGAAAGATTCTTAAAATCTCCACAAGTTTCGAGTTTGTGCTCGCCTTCACACTTGAAGCAGAAATTACGAGTGGCTGGCTTCGACGGTGAGAAGGAACCGGAATGTTGCTTCAAAGAGACCTGGTTCGTTCGGGCTGCAAAACGTACGGGTTTAGGTGTCGATTGAAGTTTGTCGGCGGCTATGCTGTAAGCATTCTGGTAGGCTGCGGCCCGATCACAAAGCCAGACTCCAAACGTGTTCAGGCTCTGAGTCTCCAGTCCTCCTTTTCGGCCGTCGTTCCAGGCCAGTCGGTCAGGAAGTTGTAATTGAAGGCAAACTTTCTCTATCAGGTCGGCTGTGGCCGTCTCCCCAATGCGAGAAAGGTCAAAGAAATGCGTCCGAATTTTCTCGGCATACCGCTTGAAGACCGCTGGATCATTCTTCAACTCGAGCTTTTCGATGGCTTGGAGGTGCGCTGCCCGCATCACGTCACGCCGTCCGCATGACTTCTTCAGCCTGACCAAAGCTTCAATGCAGGCTCCTTCACCTCCTCCAAGTCCGTGAACGACATCCAGGCAATCTCCTCTTAGATGACGTTTAAGCAAGGCCAGCTTTTCACCCGGGGCCTTGGCTGTGTCGTGAACTAAAGTTCTGAACAGATCCACCCAAGCGAACCAATCCAACGCTCTACCGCTGTATGGCTCGAGATCCGCTTTGATAGAGGACTTAGAATTATTTGAATTGGTCGGCTTCAGCTTTCCCGCTGCATAACTGTCGATCCAGGCGTCGGGAGCTACATTCTCTTGTCGCTGTGATATTGATAGTGATGCGTGACTAATTTGTTGACTGACTGAAGTGAGATAGTCAGGATCACCATCGCTCATCTGTAGATTCAGGAGTGCTTCCTCTGCTGCCTCTTGCTGATGGCGTAGTTCCTCGGCTCGATTATGCGCTTCTTCTGCTTGGCCTCGAGCGTCATCTGCTCGTTGTCGGGCTGCTTGGAGTTCCTCCTCTTGATTAACGTGACGACGACCACCAACTCCTCCGTGCTGGATAACTGATGGGGCTTCAGCTTTCCTGGAGTCGAGATGTCGCTCGGCATTGGCTATCGTCTCACCGGCCTCTTGGACGTATCTAAGATGTAACTCGTCCTGCTTCTCGTTTTCCTCCGAATCTTCCATGGTCAATAATTCGGTATGGAGAGACGTGGCTCGTTTCAGTAGATCCTTGAGGTGTCGTACGAGACCAGCAATTGCTCCCCGTGAACCAGTTGCCCTGATGTGCTCGTTGAGATGGCGATTGGTGTTGGTAATCTGAGATCGTAACGTTCGCCGTTTCTTCTTTGCGATCGTCAAATCCTCGGATGGCTCTTCTGTAGTCTCGACCAAAACGGCTTCGGCTCCTCCCTATCACTATCTGTATATGAATGCACTATACTGTATACATGTAGAAGTATAGATATTGGTTTTGAACCTGTTTGCATGAACATATATAGATATAGCCTGTACACATATAAAACTCATGGTATGATACTGTATACAGATTGAATACACTATCTGTATATGAATGCAGTATACTGTATACATGTAGAAGTATAGATATTGGTTTTGAACCTGTTTGCATGAAGATATATAGATATAGCCTGTACACATATAAAACTCATGGTATGATACTGTATACAGATTGAATACACTATCTGTATATGAATGCACTATACTGTATACATGTAGAAGTATGGATATTGGTTTTGAACGAGTTTGCATGAAGATATATAGATATAGCCTGTACACATATAAAACTCATGGTATGATACTGTATACAGACTGAACACACTATTTGTATATGAATGCACTATACTGTATACATGTAGAAGTATAGATATTGGTTTTGAACCTGTTTCCATGAACATATATAGATATAGCCTGTACACATATAAAAGTCATGGTATGATGCTGTGTACAGATTGAATACACTATCTGTATATGAATGCACCATAATGTATACATGTAGAAGTATAGATATAGCCTGTACACATATAAAACCCATGATATGATACTGTATACAGACTGAAAACACTATCTGTATATGAATGCACTATACTGTATACATGTAGAAGTATAGATATTGGTTTTGAACCTCTTTCCATGAACATATATAGATATAGCCTGTACACATATAAAAGTCATGGTATGATGCTGTGTACAGATTGAATACACTATCGGTATATGAATGCACTATACTGTATACATGTAGAAGTATAGATATTGGTTTTGAACCTGTTTGCTTGAAGATATCTAGATATTGCCTGTACACATATAAAACTCATGGTATGATACTGTATACAGATTGAACACACTATCGGTATATGAATGCACTATACTGTATACATGTAGAAGTATAGATATAGCCTGTACACATATAAAAGTCATGGTATGATGCTGTGTACAGACTGAACACACTATCTGTATATGAATGCACTATACTGTATACTTGTAGAAGTATAGATATTGGTTTTGAACCTGTTTCCATGAACATATATAGATATAGCCTGTACACATATAAAAGTCATGGTATGATGCTCTGTACAGATTGAATACGCTATCTGTATATGAATGCACTATATTGTATACATCTAGAAGTATAGATATTGGTTTTGAACATGTTTGCATGAAGATATATAGATATAGCCTGTACACATATAAAACTCATGGTATGATGCTGTGTACAGATTGAATACACTATCTGTATATGAATGCACAATAATGTATACATGTAGAAGTATAGATATAGCCTGTACACATATAAAACCCATGATATGATACTGTATACAGACTGAAAACACTATCTGTATATGAATGCACTATACTGTATACATGTAGAAGTATAGATATTGGTTTTGAACCTGTTTCCATGAACATATATAGATATAGCCTGTACACATATAAAAGTCATGGTATGATGCTGTGTACAGATTGAATACACTATCGGTATATGAATGCACTATACTGTATACATGTAGAAGTATAGATATTGGTTTTGAACCTGTTTGCTTGAAGATATCTAGATATTGCCTGTACACATATAAAACTCATGGTATGATACTGTATACAGATTGAACACACTATCGGTATATGAATGCACTATACTGTATACATGTAGAAGTATAGATATAGCCTGTACACATATAAAACTCATGGAATGATACTTTATACAGATTGAATACACTATCTGTATATGAATGCACTATATTGTATACATCTAGAAGTATAGATATTGGTTTTGAACCTGTTTGCATGAAGATATATAGATATAGCCTGTACACATATAAAACTCATGGTATGATACTGTATACAGATTGAATACACTATCTGTATATGTATGCACTATACTATATACATGTAGAAGTATAGACATTGGTTTTGAACCTGTTTCCATGAACATATATAGATATAGCCTGTACACATATAAAAGTCATGGTATGATGCTGTGTACAGACTGAACACACTATCTGTATATGAATGCACTATACTGTATACTTGTAGAAGTATAGATATTGGTTTTGAACCTGTTTCCATGAACATATATAGATATAGCCTGTACACATATAAAAGTCATGGTATGATGCTGTGTACAGATTGAATACGCTATCTGTATATGAATGCACTATATTGTATACATCTAGAAGTATAGATATTGGTTTTGAACCTGTTTGCATGAAGATATATAGATATAGCCTGTACACATATAAAACTCATGGTATGATACTGTATACAGATTGAATACACTATCTGTATATGTATGCACTATAATGTATACATGTAGAAGTATAGATATAGCCTGTACACATATAAAACCCATGATATGATACTGTATACAGACTGAAAACACTATCTGTATATGAATGCACTATATTGTATACATCTAGAAGTATAGATATTGGTTTTGAACCTGTTTGCATGAAGATATATAGATATAGCCTGTACACATATAAAACTCATGGTATGATACTGTATACAGATTGAATACACTATCTGTATATGTATGCACTATACTATATACATGTAGAAGTATAGACATTGGTTTTGAACCTGTTTGCATGAAGATATATAGATATAGCCTGTAGCCCTGTACACATATAAAACTCATGGTATGATACTGTATACAGATTGAATACACTATCTGTATATGAATGCACAATACTGTATACATGTAGAAGTATAGATAAAGCCTGAACACATATAAACCTCATGGTATGATTCTGTATACAGATTGAATACACTATCTGTATATGAATGCACTATACTTTATACATGTAAAAGTAAAGATATTGCTTTGAACCTGTTTGCATGTATAGATATAGCCTGTACACATATAAAACTCATGGTATGATACTGTATACAGATTGAATACACTATCTGTATATGACTGCACTATACTGTATACATGTAGAAGTACAGATATTGGTTTTGAACCTGTTTCCATGAACATATATAGATATAGCCTGTACACATATAAAAGTCATGGTATGATGCTGTGTACAGATTGAATACACTATCTGTATATGAATGCACTATATTGTATACATCTAGAAGTATAGATATTGGTTTTGAACCTGTTTGCATGAAGATATATAGATATAGCCTGTACACATATAAAACTCATGGTATGATACTGAATACAGATTGAATACACTATCTGTATATGAATGCACTATACTGTGTACATGTAGAAGTATAGATATAGCCTGTAGACATGTAAAACTCATGGTATGATACTGTATACAGATTGAATACACTATCTGTATATGAATGCACTATACTGTATACATGTAGAAGTATAGATATTGGTTTTGAACCTGTTTGCATGAACATGTATAGATATAGCCTGTACACATATATAACACATGGTATGATACTGTATACAGATTGAATACACTATCTGTATATGAATGCACTATACTGTATACATGTAGAAGTAAAGATATTGGTTTTGAACCTGTTTGCATGAAGATATATAGATATAGCCTGTACACATATGAAACTCATGGTATGATACTGTATACAGATTGAATACACTATCTGTATATGAATGCATTATACTGTATACATGTAGAAGTATAGATATTGGTTTTGAACCTGTTTCCATGAAGATATATAGATATAGCCTGTACACATATAAAAGTCATGGTATGATGCTGTGTACAGATTGAATACACTATCTGTATATGAATGCACTATACTGTATACATGTAGAAGTAAAGATATTGGTTTTGAACCTGTTTGCATGAACATATATAGATATAGAATGTACACATATAAAACTCATGGTATGATACTGTATACAGATTGAATACACTATCTGTATATGAATGCACTATACTGTATACATGTCCAAGTATAGATATTGGTTTTGAACCTGTTTGCATGAACATATATAGATATAGCCTGTACACATATAAAACTCATGGTATGATACTGTATACAGATTGAATACACTATCTGTACATGAATGCACTATACTGTATACATGTAGAAGTATGGATATTGGTTTTGAACCTGTTTGCATGAAGATATATAGATATAGCCTGTACACATATAAAACTCATGGTATGATACTGTATACAGACTGAACACACTATCTGTATATGAATGCACTATACTGTATACACGTAGAAGTATAGATAAAGCCTGAACACATATAAACCTCATGGTATGATTCTGTATACAGGTTGAATACACTATCTGTATATGAATGCACTATACTGTATACATGTAAAAGTAAAGATATTGCTTTGAACCTGTTTGCATGAACATATATAGATATAGCCTGTACACATATAAAACTCATGGTATGATACTGTATACAGATTGAATACACTATCTGTATATGACTGCATTATACTGTATACATGTAGAAGTACAGATATTGATTTTGAACCTGTTTCCATGAACAAATATAGATATAGCCTGTACACATATAAAAGTCATGGTATGATGCTGTGTACAGATTCAATACACTATCTGTATATAAATGCACTATACTGTGTACATGTAGAAGTATAGATATAGCCTGTAGACATGTAAAACTCATGGTATGATACTGTATACAGATTGAATACACTATCTGTATATGAATGCACTATACTGTATACATGTAGAAGTATAGATATTGGTTTTGAACCTGTTTGCATGAACATGTATAGATATAGCCTGTACACATATAAAACACATGGTATGATACTGTATACAGATTGAATACACTATCTGTACATGAATGCACTATACTGTATACATGTAGAAGTAAAGATATTGGTTTTGAACCTGTTTGCATGAAGATATATAGATATAGCCTGTACACATATGAAACTCATGGTATGATACTGTATACAGATTGAATACACTATCTGTATATGAATGCATTATACTGTATACATGTAGAAGTATAGATATTGGTTTTGAACCTGTTTCCATGAAGATATATAGATATAGCCTGTACACATATAAAAGTCATGGTATGATGCTGTGTACAGATTGAATACACTATCTGTATATGAATGCACTATACTGTATACATGTAGAAGTAAAGATATTGGTTTTGAACCTGTTTGCATGAACATATATTGATATAGCCTGTACACATATAACACTCATGGTATGATACTGTATACAGATTGAATACACTATCTGTATATGAATGCACTGTATCTGAATGCGCTATACTGTATACATGTAAAAGTATAGATATAGCCTGTACACATATAAAACTCATGGTATGATACTGTATACAGATTGAATACACTATTTGTATATGAATGCACTATACTGTATACATGTAGAAGTATAGATATTGGTTTTGAACCTGTTTCCATGAACATATATAGATATAGCCTGTACACATATAAAACTTATGGCATGATACTGTATACAGATTGAATACACTATCTGTATATGAATGCACTATACTGTATACATGTAGAAGTATAGATATAGCCTGAACACATATAAAACTCATGGTATGATACTGTATACAGATTGAATACACTATCTGTATATGAATGCACTATACTGTATACATGAAGAAGTATACATATTGGTTTCGAACCTGTTTCAATGAACATATATAGATAAAGCCTGTACACATATAAAACTCATGGTACGATACTGTATACAGATTGAATACACTATCTGTATATGAATGCACTATACTGTATACATCTAGAAGTATAGATATTGGTTTTGAACCTGTTTGCATGAACATATATAGATGTAGCCTGTACACGTATAAAACTCAAGGTATGATACTGTATACAGATTACATGCACTATCTGTATATGAATGCACTATACTGTATAGATGTAGAAGTATAGATATTGGTTTTGAACCTGTTTGAATGAACATATATAGATATAGCCTGTACACATATAAAACTCATGGTATGATACTCTATACAGATTGAATACACTATCTGTATATGAACGCACTATACTGTTTACATGTAGAAGTATAGATATTGAGTTTGAATCTGATTGCATGAACATATATAGATGTAGCCTGTACACATATAAAACTCAAGGTATGCTACTGTATACAGATGGAATACACTATCTGCATATGAATGCACTATACTGTATACATGTAGAAGTATAGATATTGGTTTTGAACCTGTTTGCCTGAACATATATAGATATAGCCTGTACACATATAACACTCATGGTATGATACTGTATACAGATTGAATACACTATCTGTATATGAATGCACTGTATCTGAATGCGCTATACTGTATACATGTAGAAGTATAGATATAGCCTGTACACATATAAAACTCATGGTATGATACTGTATACAGATTGAATACACTATCTGTATATGAATGCACTATACTGTATACATGTAGAAGTATAGATATTGGTTTTGAACCTGTTTGCAAGAACATATATAGATATAGCCTGTACACATATAAAACTCATGGTATGATACTGTAAACAGATTGAATACACTATCTGTATATGACTGCATTATACTGTATACATGTAGAAGTACAGATATTGATTTTGAACCTGTTTCCATGAACAAATATAGATATAGCCTGTACACATATAAAAGTCATGGTATGATGCTGTGTACAGATTCAATACACTATCTGTATATAAATGCACTATACTGTGTACATGTAGAAGTATAGATATAGCCTGTAGACATGTAAAACTCATGGTATGATACTGTATACAGATTGAATACACTATCTGTATATGAATGCACTATACTGTATACATGTAGAAGTATAGATATTGGTTTTGAACCTGTTTGCATGAACATGTATAGATATAGCCTGTACACATATAAAACACATGGTATGATACTGTATACAGATTGAATACACTATCTGTATATGAATGCACTATACTGTATACATGTAGAAGTAAAGATATTGGTTTTGAACCTGTTTGCATGAAGATATATAGATATAGCCTGTACACATATGAAACTCATGGTATGATACTGTATACAGATTGAATACACTATCTGTATATGAATGCATTATACTGTATACATGTAGAAGTATAGATATTGGTTTTGAACCTGTTTCCATGAAGATAAATAGATATAGCCTGTACACATATAAAAGTCATGGTATGATGCTGTGTACAGATTGAATACACTATCTGTATATGAATGCACTATACTGTATACATGTAGAAGTAAAGATATTGGTTTTGAACCTGTTTGCAAGAACATATATAGATATAGCCTGTACACATATAAAACTCATGGTGTGATACTGTAAACAGATTGAATACACTATCTGTATAGGAATGCACTACACTGTATACATGTAGAAGGATAGATATTGGTTTTGAACCTGTTTGCATGAACATATATAGATATAGCCTGTACACATATAAAAGTCATGGTATGATGCTGTGTACAGATTGAATACACTATCTGTATATGAATGCACTATACTGTATACATGTAGAAGTATAGATATTGGTTTTGAACCTGTTTGCAAGAACATATATAGATATAGCCTGTACACATATAAAACTCATGGTGTGATACTGTAAACAGATTGAATACACTATCTGTATAGGAATGCACTACACTGTATACATGTAGAAGGATAGATATTGGTTTTGAACATGTTTGCATGAACATATATAGATATAGCCTATACACATATAAAACTCATGGCATGATACTGTATACAGATTGAATACACTATTTGTATATGAATGCACTATACTGTATACATGTAGAAGTATAGATATTGGTTTTGAACCTGTTTCCATGAACATATATAGATATAGCCTGTACACATATAAAACTTATGGCATGATACTGTATACAGATTGAATACACTATCTGTATATGAATGCACTATACTGTATACATGTAGAAGTATAGATATAGCCTGAACACATATAAAACTCATGGTATGATACTGTATACAGATTAAATACACTATCTGTATATGAATGCACTATACTGTATACATGAAGAAGTATACATATTGGTTTTGAACCTGTTTCAATGAACATATATAGATAAAGCCTGTACACATATAAAACTCATGGTACGATACTGTATACAGATTGAATACACTATCTGTATATGAATGCACTATACTGTATACATCTAGAAGTATAGATATTGGTTTTGAACCTGTTTGCATGAACATATATAGATGTAGCCTGTACACGTATAAAACTCAAGGTATGATACTGTATACAGATTACATGCACTATCTGTATATGAATGCACTATACTGTATAGATGTAGAAGTATAGATATTGGTTTTGAACCTGTTTGAATGAACATATATAGATATAGCCTGTACACATATAAAACTCATGGTATGATACTCTATACAGATTGAATACACTATCTGTATATGAATGCACTATACTGTATACATGTAGAAGTATAGATATTGAGTTTGAATCTGATTGCATGAACATATATAGATGTAGCCTGTACACATATAAAACTCAAGGTATGCTACTGTATACAGATGGAATACACTATCTGCATATGAATGCACTATACTGTATACATGTAGAAGTATAGATATTGGTTTTGAACCTGTTTGCCTGAACATATATAGATATAGCCTGTACACATATAACACTCATGGTATGATACTGTATACAGATTGAATACACTATCTGTATATGAATGCACTGTATCTGAATGCGCTATACTGTATACATGTAGAAGTATAGATATAGCCTGTACACATATAAAACTCATGGTATGATACTGTATACAGATTGAATACACTATCTGTATATGAATGCACTATACTGTATACATGTAGAAGTATAGATATTGGTTTTGAACCTGTTTGCAAGAACATATATAGATATAGCCTGTACACATATAAAACTCATGGTATGATACTGTAAACAGATTGAATACACTATCTGTATATGACTGCATTATACTGTATACATGTAGAAGTACAGATATTGATTTTGAACCTGTTTCCATGAACAAATATAGATATAGCCTGTACACATATAAAAGTCATGGTATGATGCTGTGTACAGATTCAATACACTATCTGTATATAAATGCACTATACTGTGTACATGTAGAAGTATAGATATAGCCTGTAGACATGTAAAACTCATGGTATGATACTGTATACAGATTGAATACACTATCTGTATATGAATGCACTATACTGTATACATGTAGAAGTATAGATATTGGTTTTGAACCTGTTTGCATGAACATGTATAGATATAGCCTGTACACATATAAAACACATGGTATGATACTGTATACAGATTGAATACACTATCTGTATATGAATGCACTATACTGTATACATGTAGAAGTAAAGATATTGGTTTTGAACCTGTTTGCATGAAGATATATAGATATAGCCTGTACACATATGAAACTCATGGTATGATACTGTATACAGATTGAATACACTATCTGTATATGAATGCATTATACTGTATACATGTAGAAGTATAGATATTGGTTTTGAACCTGTTTCCATGAAGATATATAGATATAGCCTGTACACATATAAAAGTCATGGTATGATGCTGTGGACAGATTGAATACACTATCTGTATATGAATGCACTATACTGTATACATGTAGAAGTAAAGATATTGGTTTTGAACCTGTTTGCATGAACATATATTGATATAGCCTGTACACATATAACACTCATGGTATGATACTGTATACAGATTGAATACACTATCTGTATATGAATGCACTGTATCTGAATGCGCTATACTGTATACATGTAAAAGTATAGATATAGCCTGTACACATATGAAACTCATGGTATGATACTGTATACAGATTGAATACACTATCTGTATATGAATGCATTATACTGTATACATGTAGAAGTATAGATATTGGTTTTGAACCTGTTTCCATGAAGATATATAGATATAGCCTGTACACATATAAAAGTCATGGTATGATGCTGTGTACAGATTGAATACACTATCTGTATATGAATGCACTATACCGTATACATGTCGAAGTATAGATATTGGTTTTGAACCTGTTTGCATGAACATATATAGATATAGCCTGTACACATATAAAACTCATGGTGTGATACTGTATACAGATTGAATACACTATCTGTACATGAATGCACTATACTGTATACATGTAGAAGTATGGATATTGGTTTTGAACCTGTTTGCATGAAGATATATAGATATAGCCTGTACACATATAAAACTCATGGTATGATACTGTATACAGACTGAACACACTATCTGTATATGAATGCACTATACTGTATACACGTAGAAGTATAGATAAAGCCTGAACACATATAAACCTCATGGTATGATTCTGTATACAGATTGAATACACTATCTGTATATGAATGCACTATACTGTATACATGTAAAAGTAAAGATATTGCTTTGAACCTGTTTGCATGAACATATATAGATATAGCCTGTACACATATAAACCTCATGGTATGATACTGTATACAGATTGAATACACTATCTGTATATGACTGCATTATACTGTATACATGTAGAAGTACAGATATTGATTTTGAACCTGTTTCCATGAACAAATATAGATATAGCCTGTACACATATAAAAGTCATGGTATGATGCTGTGTACAGATTCAATACACTATCTGTATATAAATGCACTATACTGTTTACATGTAGAAGTATAGATATAGCCTGTAGACATGTAAAACTCATGGTATGATACTGTATACAGATTGAATACACTATCTGTATATGAATGCACTATACTGTATACATGTAGAAGTATAGATATTGGTTTTGAACCTGTTTGCATGAACATGTATAGATATAGCCTGTACACATATAAAACACATGGTATGATACTGTATACAGATTGAATACACTATCTGTATATGAATGCACTATACTGTATACATGTAGAAGTAAAGATATTGGTTTTGAACCTGTTTGCATGAAGATATATAGATATAGCCTGTACACATATGAAACTCATGGTATGATACTGTATACAGATTGAATACACTATCTGTATATGAATGCATTATACTGTATACATGTAGAAGTATAGATATTGGTTTTGAACCTGTTTCCATGAAGATATATAGATATAGCCTGTACACATATAAAAGTCATGGTATGATGCTGTGTACAGATTGAATACACTATCTGTATATGAATGCACTATACTGTATACATGTAGAAGTAAAGATATTGGTTTTGAACCTGTTTGCATGAACATATATTGATATAGCCTGTACACATATAACACTCATGGTATGATACTGTATACAGATTGAATACACTATCTGTATATGAATGCACTGTATCTGAATGCGCTATACTGTGTACATGTAAAAGTATAGATATAGCCTGTACACATATAAAACTCATGGTATGATACTGTATACAGATTGAATACACTATCTGTATATGAATGCACTATACTGTATACATGTAGAAGTATAGATATTGGTTTTGAACCTGTTTGCAAGAACATATATAGATATAGCCTGTACACATATAAAACTCATGGTGTGATACTGTAAACAGATTGAATACACTATCTGTATAGGAATGCACTACACTGTATACATGTAGAAGGATAGATATTGGTTTTGAACATGTTTGCATGAACATATATAGATATAGCCTAAACACATATAAAACTCATGGCATGATACTGTATACAGATTGAATACACTATCTGTATATGAATGCACTATACTGTATACATGTAGAAGTATAGATATTGGTTTTGAACCTGTTTCCATGAACATATATAGATATAGCCTGTACACATATAAAACTTATGGCATGATACTGTATACAGATTGAATACACTATCTGTATATGAATGCACTATACTGTATACATGTAGAAGTATAGATATAGCCTGAACACATATAAAACTCATGGTATGATACTGTATACAGATTGAATACACTATCTGTATATGAATGCACTATACTGTATACATGAAGAAGTATACATATTGGTTTTGAACCTGTTTCAATGAACATATATAGATAAAGCCTGTACACATATAAAACTCATGGTACGATACTGTATACAGATTGAATACACTATCTGTATATGAATGCACTATACTGTATACATCTAGAAGTATAGATATTGGTTTTGAACCTGTTTGCATGAACATATATAGATGTAGCCTGTACACGTATAAAACTCAAGGTATGATACTGTATACAGATTACATGCACTATCTGTATATGAATGCACTATACTGTATAGATGTAGAAGTATAGATATTGGTTTTGAACCTGATTGAATGAACATATATAGATATAGCCTGTACACATATAAAACTCATGGTATGATACTCTATACAGATTGAATACACTATCTGTATATGAATGCACTATACTGTATACATGTAGAAGTATAGATATTGGGTTTGAATCTGATTGCATGAACATATATAGATGTAGCCTGTACACATATAAAACTCAAGGTATGCTACTGTATACAGATGGAATACACTATCTGCATATGAATGCACTATACTGTATACATGTAGAAGTATAGATATTGGTTTTGAACCTGTTTTCCTGAACATATACAGTACCCTCCCAAAATAATCAACACTTCCCCGTTTTTCGCCCTTTATAACATGGGCTCTTATGGAGAAACGTCTCCTTAGTTTTTATTTTTTTACTCATTTCCCCTTAGAGTTAAATAAAAAAAAAATCAGCTTACTCATTAATGAGTTTACTTTAGAATGATGTGTGGCGAAATAATATAACGGTAATCCCCTGAACGGTTTTTATGCGTTCAGGTGTTGATAATTTTTCCCTTTTCCCCGGTTTGGTTACCCCAAAAATACCCTTTTTTATTTTGTTCATAGCTGTTTAACGAAGAATCACACTAACTTCTAGTTTGATTCATCGTATTAAGCGTAAGTTAAACTATTTATTCTTACAATTAAATATTTTTTTTAGTTACATTAACCCCATTCTAAAAATAATTAAATAGGAGCAAAATTGTTTTTCTGAAATACATGGAGGTTATGTATGGGTAACTCGGCTAGAGATTACCTTTATTTTCACAGGAGGCGCATGTTATGTGTGCCTCTTGTGGAATCTCTAGCCGAGTTACCCATACATAACCTCCATGTATTTCAGAAAAACAATTTTGCTCCTATTTAATTATTTTTAGAATGGGGTTAATGTAACTAAAAAAAATATTTAATTGTAAGAATAAATAGTTTAACTTACGCTTAATACGATGAATCAAACTAGAAGTTAGTGTGATTCTTCGTTAAACAGCTATGAACAAAATAAAAAAGGGTATTTTTGGGGTAACCAAACCGGGGAAAAGGGAAAAATTATCAACACCTGAACGCATAAAAACCGTTCAGGGGATTACCTTTATATTATTTCGCCACACATCATTCTAAAGTAAACTCATTAATGAGTAAGCTGAATTTTTTTTTTAAATTTAACTCTAAGGGGAAATGAGTAAAAAAATAAAAACTAAGGAGACGTTTCTCCATAAGAGCCCATGTTATAAAGGGCGAAAAACGGGGAAGTGTTGATTATTTTGGGAGGGTACTGTATAGATATAGCCTGTACACATATAACACTCATGGTATGATACTGTATACAGATTGAATACACTATCTGTATATGAATGCACTGTATCTGAATGCGCTATACTGTATACATGTAGAAGTATAGATAAAGCCTGTACACATATAAAACTCATGGTATGATACTGTATACAGATTGAATACACTATCTGTATATGAATGCACTATACTGTATACATGTAGAAGTATAGATATTGGTTTTGAACCTGTTTGCAAGAACATATATAGATATAGCCTGTACACATATAAAACTCATGGTATGATACTGTAAACAGATTGAATACACTATCTGTATAGGAATGCACTACACTGTATACATGTAGAAGGATAGATATTGGTTTTGAACCTGTTTCCATGAACATATATAGATATAGCCTGTACACATGTAAAACTTATGGTATGATACTGTATACAGATTGAATACACTATCTGTATATGAATGCACTATACTGTATACATGTAGAAGTATAGATAAAGCCTGAACACATATAAAACTCATGGTATGATACTGTATACAGATTGAATACACTATCTGTATATGAATGCACTATACTGTATACATGAAGAAGTATACATATTGGTTTTGAACCTGTTTCCATGAACATATATAGATATAGCCTGTACACATATAAAACTCATTGTACGATACTGTATACAGATTGAATACACTATCTGTATATGAATGCACTATACTGTATACATGTAGAAGTATAGATATTGGTTTTGAACCTGTTTGAATGAACATATATAGATATTTCCTGTACACTTATAAAACTCATGGTATGATACTGTATACAGATTGAATACACTTTCTGTATATGAATGCACTGTACTGTATACATGTAGAAGTATAGATATTGGTTTTGAACCTGTTTGCATGAAGATATATAGATATAGCCTGTAAACATATAAAACTCATGGTATGATACTGTATACAGATTGCACACACTATCTGTATATGAATGCACTGTACTGTATACATGTAGAAGTATAGATATAGCCTGCACACATATAAATCTCATGATATGATACTGTATACAGATTGAATACACTATCTGTATATGAATGCACTATACTGTATACATGTAGAAGTATAGATATTGGTTTTGAACCTGTTTCCATGAACATATATAGATATAGCCTGTACACATATACAACTCACGGTATGATACTCTATACAGAATGAATAGACTATCTGTATATGAATGCACTATACTGTATTCATGTAGAAGTATAGATATTGGTTTTGAACCTGTTTGCATGAAGATATATAGATATAGCCTGTACACATATAAAACTCATGGTATGATACTGTATACAGATTGAATACACTATCTGTATATGAATGCACTATACTGTATACATGTAGAAGTATAGATATAGCCTGTACACATATAAATCTCATGGCATGATACTGTATACAGATTGAATACACTATCTGTATATGAATGCACTGTATCCGAATGCACTATACTGTATACATGTAGAAATATAGATATTGGTTTTGAACCTGTTTGCATGAACATATATAGATATAGCCTGTACACATATAAAACTCATGGTATGATACTGTTTACAGATGGAATACACTATCTGTATATGAATCCACTATACTGTATTCATCTAGAAGTATACATATTGGTTTTGAACCTGTTTCCATGAACATATATAGATATAGCCTGTACACATATAAAACTCATGGTATGATACTGTATACAGATTGAATACACTATCTCTATATGAATGCACTATACTGTATACATGTAGAAGTATAGATATTGGTTTTGAACCTGTTTGCATGAACTGGTTTTCTGCATAGATATAGCCTGTACACATATAAAACTCATGGTATGATACTGTATACAGATTAAATCCACTATCTGTATATGAATGCACTATACTGTATACATGCAGAAGTATAGATATTGGTTTTGAACCTGATTGCATGAACATATATAGATATTTCCTGTACCCTTATACAACTCATGGTATGATACTGTATACAGATTGAATACACTATCTGTATATGAATGCACTATACTGTATACATGTAGAAGTATAGATATTGGTTTGAACCTGTTTGCATGAAAATATATAGAAATAGCCTGTACACATATAAAACTCATGGTATGATACTGTATACAGATTGAATACACTATCTGTGTATGAAAGCACTATACTGTATACATGTAGAAGTATTGATATTGGTTTTGAACCTGTTTGCATGAACATATATAGATATTTCCTGTACCCTTATAAAACTCATGGTATGATACTGTATACAGATTGAATACACTTTCTGTATATGAATGCTCTGTACTGTATACATGTAGAAGTATAGATATTGGTTTTGAACCTCTTTGCATCAAGATATATAGATATAGCTGTACACATATAAAACTCATGGTATGATACTGTATACAGATTGCACACACTATCTGTATATGAATGCACTATACTGTATACATGTAGAAGTATAGATATAGCCTGTACACATATAAAACTCATGGTATGATACTGTATACAGATTGAATACACTATCTGTATATGAATGCACTATACTGTATACATGTAGAAGTATAGATATTGGTTTTGAACCTGTTTGCAAGAACATATATAGATCTAGCCTGTACACATATAAAACTCATGGTATGATACTGTAAACAGATTGAATACACTATCTGTATAGGAATGCACTACACTGTATACATGTAGAAGGATAGATATTGGTTTTGAACCTGTTTCCATGAACATATATAGATATAGCCTGTACACATGTAAAACTTATGGTATGATACTGTATACAGATTGAATACACTATCTGTATATGAATGCACTATACTGTATACATGTAGAAGTATAGATATAGCCTGAACACATATAAAACTCATGGTATGATACTGTATACAGATTGAATACACTATCTGTATATGAATGCACTATACTGTATACATGAAGAAGTATACATATTGGTTTTGAACCTGTTTCCATGAACATATATAGATATAGCCTGTACACATATAAAACTCATTGTACGATACTGTATACAGATTGAATACACTATCTGTATATGAATGCACTATACTGTATACATGTAGAAGTATAGATATTGGTTTTGAACCTGTTTGAATGAACATATATAGATATTTCCTGTAACTTATAAAACTCATGGTATGATACTGTATACAGATTGAATACACTTTCTGTATATGAATGCACTGTACTGTATACATGTAGAAGTATAGATATTGGTTTTGAACCTGTTTGCATGAAGATATATAGATATAGCCTGTAAACATATAAAACTCATGGTATGATACTGTATACAGATTGCACACACTATCTGTATATGAATGCACTGTACTGTATACATGTAGAAGTATAGATATAGCCTGCACACATATAAATCTCATGATATGATACTGTATACAGATTGAATACACTATCTGTATATGAATGCACTATACTGTATACATGTAGAAGTATAGATATTGGTTTTGAACCTGTTTCCATGAACATATATAGATATAGCCTGTACACATATACAACTCACGGTATGATACTCTATACAGAATGAATAGACTATCTGTATATGAATGCACTATACTGTATTCATGTAGAAGTATAGATATTGGTTTTGAACCTGTTTGCATGAAGATATATAGATATAGCCTGTACACATATAAAACTCATGGTATGATACTGTATACAGATTGAATACACTATCTGTATATGAATGCACTATACTGTATACATGTAGAAGTATAGATATAGCCTGTACACATATAAATCTCATGGTATGATACTGTATACAGATTGAATACACTATCTGTATATGATGCACTGTATCCGAATGCACTACTGTATACATGTAGAAATATAGATATTGGTTTTGAACCTGTTTGCATGAACATATATAGATATAGCCTGTACACATATAAAACTCATGGTATGATACTGTTTACAGATGGAATACACTATCTGTATATGAATCCACTATACTGTATTCATCTAGAAGTATACATATTGGTTTTGAACCTGTTTCCATGAACATATATAGATATAGCCTGTACACATATAAAACTCATGGTATGATACTGTATACAGATTGAATACACTATCTCTATATGAATGCACTATACTGTATACATGTAGAAGTATAGATATTGGTTTTGAACCTGTTTGCATGAACTGGTTTTCTGCATAGATATAGCCTGTACACATATAAAACTCATGGTATGATACTGTATACAGATTAAATCCACTATCTGTATATGAATGCACTATACTGTATACATGCAGAAGTATAGATATTGGTTTTGAACCTGATTGCATGAACATATATAGATATTTCCTGTACCCTTATACAACTCATGGTATGATACTGTATACAGATTGAATACACTATCTGTATATGAATGCACTATACTGTATACATGTAGAAGTATTGATATTGGTTTTGAACCTGTTTGCATGAAAATATATAGAAATAGCCTGTACACATATAAAACTCATGGTATGATACTGTATACAGATTGAATACACTATCTGTGTATGAAAGCACTATACTGTATACATGTAGAAGTATTGATATTGGTTTTGAACCTGTTTGCATGAACATATATAGATATTTCCTGTACCCTTATAAAACTCATGGTATGATACTGTATACAGATTGAATACACTTTCTGTATATGAATGCTCTGTACTGTATACATGTAGAAGTATAGATATTGGTTTTGAACCTCTTTGCATCAAGATATATAGATATAGCTGTACACATATAAAACTCATGGTATGATACTGTATACAGATTGCACACACTATCTGTATATGAATGCACTATACTGTATACATGTAGAAGTATAGATATAGCCTGTACACATATAAAACTCATGGTATGATACTGTATACAGATTGAATACACTATCTGTATATGAATGCACTATACTGTATACGTGTAGAAGTATAGATATTGTTTTTGAACCTGTTTGCATGAACTGGTTTTCTGCATAGATATAGCCTGTACACATTTAAAACTCATGGTTTTATTCTGTATACAGATTGAAAACACTATCTGTATATGAATGCACTGTATCTGAATGCACTATACTGTATACATGTAGAAGTATAGATATTGGTTTTGAACCTGTTTGCATGAAGATATATAGATATAGCCCGTACACATATAAAACTCATGGTATGATTCTCTATACAGATTGAATACACTATCTGTATATGAATTCACTATAATGTAAACATGTAGAAGTATAGATATATTCTGTACACATATAAATCTCATGGTATGATACTGTATACAGATTGAATACACTATCTGTATATGAATGCACTATACTGTATACATGTAGAAATATAGATATTGGTTTTGAACCTGTTTGCATGAACATGTATAGATATAGCCTGTACACATATAAAACTCATGGTATGATACTGTATACAGATTGAATACACTATCTGTATATGAATGCACTGTATCTGAATGCACTATACTGTATACATGTAGAAATATAGATATTGGTTTTGAACCTGTTTGCATGAACATATATAGATATAGCCTGTACACATATAAAACTCATGGTATGATACTGTTTACAGATTGAATACACTATCTGTATATGAATGCACTAAACTGTATACATGTAGAAGTATACATATTGGTTTTGAACCTGTTTCCATGAACATATATAGATATAGCCTGTACACATATAAAACTCATGGTATGATACTGTATACAGATTGAATACACTATCTGTATATGAATGCACTATACTGTATACATGTAGAAGTATAGATATAGCCTGTACACATATAAAACTCATGGTATGATACTGTATACAGATTGAATACACTATCTGTATATGAATGCACTATACTGTATACGTGTAGAAGTATAGATATTGGTTTTGAACCAGTTTGCATGAACATATATAGATATAGCCTGTACACATATAAAACTCATGGTATGATACTGTATACAGATTAAATGCACTATCTGTATATGAATGCACTATACTGTATACATGTAGAAGTATAGATATTGGTTTTGAACCTGTTTGCATGAACATATATAGATGTAGCCTGTACACTTATAAAACTCAAGGTATGATACTGTATACAGATTACATACACTATCTTTATATGAATGCACTATACTGTATAGATGTAGACGTATAGATATTGGTTTTGAACCTGTTTCCATGAACATATATAGATATAGCCTGTACACATATACAACTCACGGTATGATACTCTATACAGAATGAATAGACTATCTGTATATGAATGCACTATACTGTTTACATGTAGAAGTATAGATATTGGTTTTGAACCTGTTTGCATGAAGATATATAGATATAGCCTGTACACATATAAAACTCATGGTATGATACTGTATACAGATTGATTACACTTTCTGTATATGAATGCACTGTACTGTATACATGTAGAAGTATAGATATAGCCTGTACACATATAAAACTCATGGTATGATACTGTATACAAATTGAATACACTATCTGTATATGAATTCACTATACTGTATACATGTAGAAGTATAGATATAGCCTGTAAACATATAAAACTCATGGCATGATACTGTATACAGATTGAATACACTATCTGTATATGAATGCACTATACTGTATACATGTAGAAGTATAGATATTGGTTTTGAACCTGTTTGCATGAACATCTAAAGATATAGCCTGTACACATATAAAACTCATGGTATGATACTGTATACAGATTGAATACACTATCTGTTTATGAATGCAATATACTGTATACATGTAGAAGTATAGATATAGCCTGTAAACATATAAAACTCATGGCATGATACTGTATACAGATTGAATACACTATCTGTATATGAATGCACTATACTGTATACATGTAGAAGTATAGATATTGGTTTTGAACCTGTTTGCATGAACATAGATATAGCCTGTACACATATAAAACTCATGGTATGATACTGTATACAGATTGAATACACTATCTGTATATGAATGCACTATACTGTATACATGTAGAAGTATAGATATTGGTTTTGAATCTGTTTGCATATACATATATTGATATAGCCTTTACACATATAAAACTCATGGTATGATACTGTATACAGATTGAATACACTATCTGTTTATGAATGCACTGTACTGTATACATGTAGAAGTATAGATATTGGTTTTGAACCTGTTTGCATCAAGAGATATAGATATAGCTGTACACATATAAAACTCATGGTATGATACTGTATACAGATTGCACACACTATCTGTATATGAATGCACTATACTGTATACATGTAGAAGTATAGATATAGCCTGTACACATATAAAACTCATGGTATGATACTGTATACAGATTGAATACACTATCTGTATATGAATTCACTATACTGTATACGTGTAGAAGTATAGATATTGTTTTTGAACCTGTTTGCATGAACTGGTTTTCTGCATAGATATAGCCTGTACACATTTAAAACTCATGGTTTTATTCTGTATACAGATTGAAAACACTATCTGTATATGAATGCACTGTATCTGAATGCACTATACTGTATACATGTAGAAGTATAGATATTGGTTTTGAAACTGTTTGCATGAAGATATATAGATATAGCCTGTACACATATAAAACTCATGGTATGATTCTCTATACAGATTGAATACACTATCTGTATATGAATTCACTATAATGTAAACATGTAGAAGTATAGATATATTCTGTACACATATAAATCTCATGGTATGATACTGTATACAGATTGAATACACTATCTGTATATGAATGCACTATACTGTATACATGTAGAAATATAGATATTGGTTTTGAACCTGTTTGCATGAACATGTATAGATATAGCCTGTACACATATAAAACTCATGGTATGATACTGTATACAGATTGAATACACTATCTGTATATGAATGCACTGTATCTGAATGCACTATACTGTATACATGTAGAAATATAGATATTGGTTTTGAACCTGTTTGCATGAACATATATAGATATAGCCTGTACACATATAAAACTCATGGTATGATACTGTTTACAGATTGAATACACTATCTGTATATGAATGCACTAAACTGTATACATGTAGAAGTATACATATTGGTTTTGAACCTGTTTCCATGAACATATATAGATATAGCCTGTACACATATAAAACTCATGGTATGATACTGTATACAGATTGAATACACTATCTGTATATGAATGCACTATACTGTATACATGTAGAAGTATAGATATAGCCTGTACACATATAAAACTCATGGTATGATACTGTATACAGATTGAATACACTATCTGTATATGAATGCACTATACTGTATACGTGTAGAAGTATAGATATTGGTTTTGAACCAGTTTGCATGAACATATATAGATATAGCCTGTACACATATAAAACTCATGGTATGATACTGTATACAGATTCAATGCACTATCTGTATATGAATGCACTATACTGTATACATGTAGAAGTATAGATATTGGTTTTGAACCTGTTTGCATGAACATATATAGATGTAGCCTGTACACTTATAAAACTCAAGGTATGATACTGTATACAGATTACATACACTATCTTTATATGAATGCACTATACTGTATAGATGTAGACGTATAGATATTGGTTTTGAACCTGTTTGCATGAACATATATAGATATAGCCTGTACACATATAAAACTCATGGTATGATACTGTATACAGATTGAATACACTATCTGTATATGAATGCACTATACTGTATACATGTAAAAGTATAGATATTGGGTTTGAACCTGATTGCATGAACATATATAGATGTAGCCTGTACACATATAAAACTCAAGGTATGATACTGTATACAGATTGAATACACTATCTGTATATGAATGCACTATACTATATACATGTAGAAGTATAGATATTGGTTTTGAACCTGTTTGCATGAACATATATAGATATAGCCTGTACACATATAACACTCATGGTATGATACTGTATACAGATTGAATACACTATCTGTATCTGAATGCACTATACTGTAAACATGTAGAAGTATAGATATATTCTGTACACATATAAATCTCATGGTATGATACTGTATACAGATTGAATACACTATCTGTATATGAATGCACTATACTGTTTACATGTAGAAGTATAGATATTGGTTTTGAACCTGTTTGCATGAACATATATAGATATAGCCTGTACACATATAAAACTCATGGGATGATACTGTATACAAATTGAATACACTATCTGTATATGAATGCACTATACTGTATACATGTAGAAGTATAGATATTGGTTTTGAACCTGTTTCCATGAACATATATAGATATAGCCTGTACACATATACAACTCACGGTATGATACTCTATACAGAATGAATAGACTATCTGTATATGAATGCACTATACTGTTTACATGTAGAAGTATAGATATTGGTTTTGAACCTGTTTGCATGAAGATATATAGATATAGCCTGTACACATATAAAACTCATGGTATGATACTGTATACAGATTGATTACACTTTCTGTATATGAATGCACTGTACTGTATACATGTAGAAGTATAGATATAGCCTGTACACATATAAAACTCATGGTATGATACTGTATACAAATTGAATACACTATCTGTATATGAATTCACTATACTGTATACATGTAGAAGTATAGATATAGCCTGTAAACATATAAAACTCATGGCATGATACTGTATACAGATTGAATACACTATCTGTATATGAATGCACTATACTGTATACATGTAGAAGTATAGATATTGGTTTTGAACCTGTTTGCATGAACATATATAGATATAGCCTGTACACATATAAAACTCATGGTATGATTCTCTATACAGATTGAAAACACTATCTATATATGAATTCACTATACGGTATACATGTAGAAGTATAGATATAGCCTGTACACATATAAAACTCATGGTATGATACTGTATACAGATTGAATACACTATCTGTATATGAATGCACTATACTGTATACATGTAGAAGTATAGATATTGGTTTTGAACCTGTTTGCATGAACATATATAGATATAGCCTGTACACATATAAAACTCATGGCGTGATACTGTATACAGTTTGAATACACTATCTGTATATGAATGCACTATACTGTATACATGTAGAAGTATAGATATTGGTTTTGAACCTGTATCCATGAACATATATAGATATAGTCTGTACACATATACAAGTCACGGTATGATACTCTATACAGAATGAATAGACTATCTGTATATGAATGCACTATACTGTATACATGTAGAAGTATAGATTTTGGTTTTTAACATGTTTGCATGAACATATATAGAAATAGCCTGTACACATATAAAACTCATGGTATGATACTGTATACAGATTGAATACACTATCTGTATATGAATGCACTATACTGTATACATGTAGAAGTATAGATATTGGTTTTGAACCTGTTTGCATGAAGATATATAGATATAGCCTGTACACGTATAAAACTCATGGTATGATACTGTATACAGATTGAATACACTATCTGTATATGAATGCACTATACTGTATACATGTAGAAGTATACATATTGGTTTTGAACCTGTTTCCATGAACATATATAGATATAGCCTGTACACATATAAAACTCATGGTATGATACTGTATACAGATTGAATACACTATCTGTATATGAATGCACTATACTGTATACATGTAGAAGTATAGATATTGGTTTGAACTGTTTTCATGAACATATATAGATATAGCCTGTACACATATAAAACTCATGGTATGATACTGTATACAGATTGAATACACTATCTGTATATGAATGCACTATACTGTATACATGTAGAAGTATAGATATTGGTTTTGAACTGTTTGCATGAACATATAAGATATAGCCTGTACACATATAAAACTTATGGTATGATACTGTATACAGATTGAATACACTATCTGTATATGAATGCACTATACTGTATACATGTAGAAGTATAGATATAGCCTGAACACATATAAAACTCATGGTATGATACTGTATACAGATTGAATACACTATCTGTATATGAATGCACTATACTGTATACATGAAGAAGTATACATATTGGTTTTGAACCTGTTTCCATTAACATATATAGATAAAGCCTGTAAACATATAAAACTCATGGTACGATACTGTATACAGATTGAATACACTATCTGTATATGAATGCACTATACTGTATACATGTAGAAGTATAGATATTGGTTTTGAACCTGTTTGCATGAACATATATAGATATTTCCTGTACACTTATAAAACTCATGGTATGATACTGTATACAGATTGAATACACTTTCTGTATATGAATGCACTGTACTGTATACATGTAGAAGTATAGATATTGGTTTTGAACCTGTTTGCATGAAGATATATAGATATAGCCTGTACACATATAAAACTCATCGTATGATACTGTATACAGATTGCAAACACTATCTGTATATGAATGCACTATACTGTATACATGTAGAAGTATAGATATAGCCTGTACACATATAAATCTCATGATATGATACTGTATACAGATTGAATACACTATCTGTATAGGAATGCACTATACTGTATACATGTAGAAGTATACATATTGGTTTTGAACCTGTTTCCATGAACATAGATAGATATAGCCTGTACACATATAAAACTCATGGTACGATACTGTATACAGATTGAATACACTATCTGTATATGAATTCACTATACTGTATACATGTAGAAGTATAGATATTGGTTTTGAACCTGTTTGCATGAACATATATAGATATAGCCTGTACACATATAAAACTCATGGTATGATACTGTAAACAGATTGAATACACTATCTGTATAGAAATGCACTACACTGTATACATGTAGAAGGATAGATTTTGGTTTTGAACATGTTTGCATGAACATATATAGATATAGCCTGTACACATATAAAACTCATGGCATGATACTGTATACAGATTGAATACACTATCTGTATATGAATGCACTATACTGTATACATGTAGAAGTATAGATATTGGTTTTGAACCTGTTTCCATGAACATATATAGATATAGCCTGTACACATATACAACTCACGGTATGATACTCTATACAGAATGAATAGACTATCTGTATATGAATGCACTATACTGTATACATGTAGAAGTATAGATATTGGTTTTGAACCTGTTTGCATGAAGATATATAGATATAGCCTGTACACATATAAAACTCATGGTATGATACTGTATACGGATTGCACACACTATCTGTATATGAATGCACAATACTGTATACATGTAGAAGTATAGATATATAGCCTGTACACATATAAAACTCATGGTATGATACTGTATACAGATTGAATACACTATCTGTATATGAATGCACTGTATCTGAATGCACTATACTGTATACATGTAGAAATATAGATATTGGTTTTGAACCTGTTTGCATGGAGATATATAGATATACCCTGTACACATATAAAACTCATGGTATGATACTGTATACAGATTGAATACACTATCTGTATATGAATGCACTATACTGTATACATGTAGAAGTATAGATATAGGTTTTGAACCTGTTTGCATGAACATATATAGATATTTCCTGTACACTTATAAAACTCATGGTATGATACTGTATACAGATTGAATACACTATCTGTATATGAATGCACTATACTGTATACATGTAGAAGTATAGATATAGCTTGTACACATATAAAACTCATGGTATGATACTGTATACAGATTGAATACACTATCTGTATATGAATGCACTATACTGTATACATGTAGAAGTATAGATATTGGTTTTGAACCTGTTTCCATGAACATATATAGATATAGCCTGTACACATATAAAACTCATGGTATGATACTGTATACAGATTGAATACACTATCTGTATGTGAATGCACTATACTGTATACATGTAGAAGTATACATATTGGTTTTGAACCTGTTTCCATGAACATATATAGATATAGCCTGTACACATATAAAACTCATGGTATGATACTGTATACAGATTGAATACACTATCTGTATATGAATGCACTATACTGTATACATGTAGAAATATAGATATTGGTTTTGAACCTGTTTGCATGAACATATATAGATATAGCCTGTACACATATAAAACTAATGGTATGATACTGTTTACAGATTGAATACACTATCTGTATATGAATGCACTATACTGTATACATGTAGAAGTATACATATTGGTTTTGAACCTGTTTCCATGAACATATATAGATATAGCCTGTACACATATAAAACTAATGGTATGATACTGTATACAGATTGAATACACTATCTCTATATGAATGCACTATACTGTATACATGTAGAAGTATAGATATTGGTTTTGAACCTGTTTGCATGAACTGGTTTTCTGCATAGATATAGCCTGTACACATATAAAACTCATGGTATGATACTGTATACAGATTAAATCCACTATCTGTATATGAATGCACTATACTGTATACATGCAGAAGTATAGATATTGGTTTTGAACCTGATTGCATGAACATATATAGATATTTCCTGTACCCTTATACAACTCATGGTATGATACTGTATACAGATTAAATACACTTTCTGTATATGAATGCACTATACTGTATACATGTAGAAGTATAGATATTGGTTTTGAACTTGTTTGCATGGAGATATATAGATATACCCTGTACACATATAAAATCATGGTATGATACTGTATACAGATTGAAGACACTATCTGTATATGAATGCACTATACTGTATACATGTAGAAGTATAGATATAGCTTGTAAACATATAAAACTCATGGTATGATACTGTATACAGATTGAATACACTATCTGTATATGAATGCACTATACTGTATACATGTAGAAGTATAGATATTGGTTTTGAACCTGTTTGCATGAAGATATATAGATATAGCCTGTACACGTATAAAACTCATGGTATGATACTGTATACAGATTGAATACACTATCTGTATATGAATGCACTATACTGTATACATGTAGAAGTATACATATTGGTTTTGAACCTGTTTCCATGAACATATATAGATATAGCCTGTACACATATAAAACTCATGGTATGATACTGTATACAGATTGAATACACTATCTGTATATGAATGCACTATACTGTATACATGTAGAAGTATAGATATTGGTTTTGAACCTGTTTGCATGAAAATATATAGATATAGCCTGTACACATATAAAACTCATGGTATGATACTGTAAACAGATTGAATACACTATCTGTATATGAATGCACTATACTGTATACATGTAGAAGTATAGATATTGGTTTTGAACCTGTTTGCATGAACTGGTTTTCTGCATAGATATAGCCTGTACACATATAAAACTCATGGTATGATACTGTATACAGATTGAATCCACTATCTGTATATGAATGCACTATACTGTATACATGTAGAAGTATACATATTGGTTTTGAACCTGTTTGCATGAACATATATAGATATTTCCTGTACCCTTATAAAACTCATGGTATTATACTGTATACAGATTGAATACACTTTCTGTATATGAATGCACTATACTGTATACATGTAGAAGTATACATATTGGTTTTGAACCTGTTTGCATGAACATATATAGATATTTCCTGTACCCTTATAAAACTCATGGTATGATACTGTATACAGATTGAATACACTTTCTGTATATGAATGCACTGTACTGTATACATGTAGAAGTATAGATATTGGTTTTGAACCTGTTTGCATCAAGATATATAGATATAGCTGTACACATATAAAACTCATGGTATGATACTGTATACAGATTGCACACACTATCTGTATATGAATGCACTATACTGTATACATGTAGAAGTATAGATATAGCTTGTACACATATAAATTTCATGATATGAAACTGTATACATATTGAATACACTATCTGTATATGAATGCACTATACTGTATACATGTAGAAGCATACATATTGGTTTTGAACCTGTTTCCATGAACATATATAGATATAGCCTGTACACATATAAAACTCATGGTACGATACTGTATACAGATTGAATACACTATCTGTATATGAATGCACTATACTGTATACATTTAGAAGTATAGATATGGTTTTGAACCTGTTTGCATGAACATATATAGATATTTCCTGTACCCTTATAAAACTCATGGTATGATACTGTATACAGATTGAATACACTTTCTGTATATGAATGCACTGTACTGTATACATTTAGAAGTATAGATATTGGTTTTGAACCTGTTTGCATGAAAATATATAGATATAGCCTGTACATATGTAAAACTCATGGTATGATACTGTATACGGATTGCACACACTATCTGTATATGAATGCACAATACTGTATACATGTAGAAGTATAGATATAGCCTGTACACATATAAAACTCATGGTATGATACTGTATACAGATTGAATACACTATCTGTATATGAATGCACTGTATCTGAATGCACTATACTGTATACATGTAGAAATATAGATATTGGTTTGCATGAACATATATAGATATAGCCTGTACACATATAAAACTCATGGAATGATACTGTTTTGAGATTGAATACACTATCTGTATATGAATGCACTATACTGTATTCATGTAGAAGTATACATATTGGTTTTGAACCTGTTTCCATGAACATATATAGATATAGCCTGTACACATATAAAACTCATGGTATGATACTGTATACAGATTGAATACACTATCTGTATATGAATGCACTATACTGTATACATGTAGAAGTATAGATATTGGTTTTGAACCTGTTTGCATGAACTGGTTTTCTGCATAGATATAGCCTGTACACATATAAAACTCATGGTTTTATTCTGTATACAGATTGAATACACTATCTGTATATGAATGCACTGTATCTGAATGCACAATACTGTATACATGTAGAAATATAGATATTGGTTTTGAACATGTTTGCATGAACATATATAGATATAGCCTGTACACATATAAAACTCATGGTATGATACTGTTTACAGATTGAATACACTATCTGTATATGAATGCACTATACTGTATACATGTAGAAGTATACATATTGGTTTTGAACCTGTTTCCATGAACATATATAGATATAGCCTGTACACATATAAAACTCATGGTATGATACTGTATACAGGTTAAATCCACTATCTGTATATGAATGCACTATACTGTATACATGCAGAAGTATAGATATTGGTTTTGAACCTGATTGCATGAACATATATAGATATTTCCTGTACCCTTATACAACTCATGGTATGATACTGTATACAGATTAAATACACTTTCTGTATATGAATGCACTATACTGTATACATGTAGAAGTATAGATATTGGTTTTGAACCTGTTTGCATGGAGATATTTAGATATATCCTGTACACATATAAAACTCATGGTATGATACTGTATACAGATTGAATACACTATCTGTATATGAATGCACTATACTGTATACATGTAGAAGTATAGATATAGGTTTTGAACCTGTTTGCATGAACATATATAGATATTTCCTGTACACTTATAAAACTCATGGTGTGATACTGTATACAGATTGAATACACTATCTGTATATGAATGCACTATACTGTATACATGTAGAAGTATAGATATAGCTTGTACACATATAAAACTCATGGTATGATACTGTATACAGATTGAATACACTATCTGTATATGAATGCACTATACTGTATACATGTAAAAGTATAGATATTGGGTTTGAACCTGATTGCATGAACATATATAGATGTAGCCTGTACACATATAAAACTCAAGGTATGATACTGTATACAGATTGAATACACTATCTGTATATGAATGCACTATACTATATACATGTAGAAGTATAGATATTGGTTTTGAACCTGTTTGCATGAACATATATAGATATAGCCTGTACACATATAACACTCATGGTATGATACTGTATACAGATTGAATACACTATCTGTATTGGAAAGCACTAAACTGTATACATGTAGAAGGGTTGATATTGGTTTTGAACATGTTTGCATGAACATATATAGATATAGCCTGTACACATATAAAACTCATGGGATGATACTGTATACAGATTGAATACACTATCTGTATATGAATGCACTATACTGTATACATGTAGAAGTATAGATATTGGTTTTGAACCTGTTTGCATGAACATATATAGATATAGCCTGTACACATATAAAACAAATGGTATGATTCTCTATACAGATTGAAAACACTATTTGTATATGAATTCACTATACGGTATACATGTAGAAGTATAGATATTGGTTTTGAACCTGTTTGCATGAACATATATAGATATAGCCTGTACACATATAAAATTCATGGCATGATACTGTATACAGATTGAATACACTATCTGTATATGAATGCACTATACTGTATACATGTAGAAGTATAGATATTGGTTTTGAACCTGTTTCCATGAACATATATAGATATAGCCTGTACACATATACAACTCACGGTATGATACTCTATACAGAATGAATAGACTATCTGTATATGAACGCACTATACTGTATACATGTAGAAGTATAGATTTTGATTTTTAACATGTTTGCATGAACATATATAGATATAGCCTGTACACATATAAAACTCATGGTATGATACTGTATACAGATTGAATACACTATCTGTATATGAATGCACTATACTGTATACATGTAGAAGTATAGATATTGGTTTTGAACCTGTTTGCATGAAGATATATAGATATAGCCTGTACACATATAAAACTCATGGTATGATACTGTATACAGATTGAATACGCTATCTGTATATGAGTGCACTATACTGTATACATGTAGAAGTATAGATATTGGTTTTGAACCTGTTTGCATGAACATATATAGATATAGCCTGTACACATATAAAACTCATGGCATGATACTGTATACAGATTGAATACACTATCTGTATATGAATGCACTATACTGTATACATGTAGAAGTATAGATATTGGTTTTGAACCTGTTTCCATGAACATATATAGATATAGCCTGTACACATATACAACTCACGGTATGATACTCTATACAGAATGAATAGACTATCTGTATATGAACGCACTATACTGTATACATGTAGAAGTATAGATTTTGATTTTTAACATGTTTGCATGAACATATATAGATATAGCCTGTACACATATAAAACTCATGGTATGATACTGTTTACAGATTGAATACACTATCTGTATATGAATGCACTATACTGTATACATGTAGAAGTATAGATATTGGTTTTGAACCTGTTTGCCTGAAGATATATAGATATAGCCTGTACACATATAAAACTCATGGTATGATACTGTATACAAATTGAATACACTATCTGTATATGAATGCACTATACTCTATACATGTAGAAGTATAGATATTGGTTTTGAACCTGTTTGCATGAA